>JAIOTZ010000137.1:0-82481 GCA_023374045.1 Limonium bicolor
GCTTCTCTTTTGAGCCATGATTTTAAAAGCTCTTCATTATGTTCCTTGAGGGAATAAGAATAAACATTGAAGATTCACTTATTTAATGACAAAGTATGCTCGTATGATGGGAAAACAAGCACAAAATGTGCCAAGTTATATAAGTGATATAACGTAAAATCCAATCCCATAAAAGCCCAAAAGAAAAAGGAGGGGTCACTAATATGCGGTTAGTGTACAATAAATATTTCTTTATACGGACGGAAAAAAGGGTCATCCATGAGAAAAGTGATGTCGAATCACTAGTTTTCTAAACTATCAAGAACTTCTAGGCTCTTACTCGGGTGACAATAGTTCACATAAGATACAACGAGATCATTCAAAGGAGGGGATGAGAATTTTTATACTCCCTTGAAATATCATGGATTGAGTATGGGCTGAAAAATTACCATGTGGACTTTGAGATATATATGATGTTTGATACATCAAATAATGGTCACATGAAGTATTGTATTCATTGGCTATTGATTTAGAAAAATCCAGCTATAATGAAAATTATCCATGTGATTTTAAGATTAAGATGGATAATATGAAACTTGAAAGAATAGTGGTATTGAGTAACTTCTACTCCCACTAAGAACGACCTTATTAAGTCGTTAATTTTGTATAGCAAAGAAAAAAGGTTAGACAATTGTGTTTGTGTCTATACCTCCCCATTAAAAAAAATCAAAATCAAAAAAGGGGTAAAACAAAAAAAGGAAGTTAGAGAAATAAGAATAATATTTTTAAGTAAATTCTCAATTAGGGGGAGAATGATATGTGTTTTGATATTGACACAAAGTCTTATCAGTAAAATCAATTGTGGTATTGAAAATATTACAAAAAAGCAAGCACATATTGAATGTTGCTACAAACCATGCTTCTGGGAAGTAGAGTCTCCAAGATGCTTATGAATTTTTAAGATGTCAAATTAGAGAGCGGTTGTCTCTAACTTGAATGTCCTTAACCAAATGTTAATGGACTATGAATTATGTCATGCATGACAAAGCAAAATGAACCAGAGGTTAAAGAATAATTCATTTGGAAAATGTTGCAACTACTTGATGTGTTCATAGATATGAACAAAGTAACGTGATCACATATATACTAGCTGCGAATGTTCTAGCTCGGTTAGGTGTGGGAGACAACTGCTATGGCATGTGAATCCCAAGTACGCTGGAGGCGTGGTCGCCCTTGGGATCTAAAGGACCCTCGAAAGAGGAGTTCGGACCCTCGAAAGAGGAGTCCAGTCCTTCAAAAGGGGGACGGACGAATATGCCAAAATGACACAAAAGGAAAAGGCAAATGAGGAAAGATTTGAACCCTCGAAAGAGGAGTTTGGACCTCGAAAGAGGAGTCCAGTCTCTCGAAAAGGGGGGAATATGCCTAAATGACACAGAAGGAAAGGGGAAATTAGGAGTTTCAGGATTTGAACCCTCGAAAGAGGAGTTTAGACCCTCGAAAGGGGGAAGAAACTGCTGAAATGATATATTCCAAGAGTAAAGAAAGTATGGAGTTTGTTTGATTTCCAAAAGTTGATAAAGACAAATCATAAACACGCCGAAGGGGTTATGTTAGCATGATAATGCACCAGAGTTGTGCATATGAGATGTTATAATCCACCCAGATATGAGAAATAAACGCGTTCCTCCTAGTGGATAAATGAGTTGTAATATCGCAAAGGTGGAAGATAGTAGACCTTGAAAAAGGTGTCGAGCCCTTTAAAAAGGAGCTATAAACTTGGTGGAAAATAGTAAACCCTTGAAAAAGGTGTAATCCCTTGGAAAAGGAGCTATAAACTTCAAAGAAAGTTAATGATAAATAGACACCATGTTAACTTATATGTAGCCCTTGAAAGAGGATCTAAACTCTCAAAATAGAGCAAAATGTGAACATATGAATTCCCGGAATTAGTAATTGAAGAAAATCTTAAGAATGATTTTCTCTAAAGGCCTTATGTTTTATATGATCAATGGTGACTTGGATGAGAACCATCTAAACCACAATGGTATCAAGTCATATCTCATAAAATTATATATATCGATATATCAAATGAGCCAAGGTATGGCATAAGCCAATAAGAGGGCATAATGTGGATATTAAGTTCAAATACTAAGAGTGCATTATTTGCATTAGACTCATATATATGAGTTTGGTAAAGTCAAGTTGATAATACATAACAAGTAAAGGATACTCCTCTTATGGAAATATCAAATAGACCTTTGGGAGCAAATTGGGTCACACAAATTTATCATCCTTTATATGATAGAAAAATTGTGAGGCTCCGGGTCAAGAAAAAAACACATATATGTTTTACCTGTGAATGATTAATGGTGATATAAGACTTACCATCTGGTAAGGTGATGATTCTCAGTAAACATAAATCACCATTGTTCTCCCTTTCATCAAAGTTAAGATGATGATGATTGATGACATATTTATGAAATGAATGTTGGCATACATTCATACATGTCAAATTCAGGGGGAGAATCTTTATTTGGTTATGTTTTCTCCTTTGTTTTGGTTTTTACATCACAGGGTTTCCTGAGCAAAAGTTTAATGAGGATTCTATCATGAGATCTATACGAAGAGGAGTGCTATGATGTATACAAGGTGGAACTGCCATTTCATGGTGTGCAATGAAGCAGACTATAGTGGCAACTTCATCAAATCATGCCAAGCTGATAGCTCTATATGAAACAGGAAGAGAATGTGTATGGCTCAGATCAGTTATCCACCATATTTAAAGTTCTTGTGGTTCAGTCAGATCAAGAGACGTCGACGGTGATATACGAGGATAATGCCGCAAGCATTGCATAAATAAGGGAAGGATACATCAAAGGTGATCGAACCAAGCATATATCACCAAAGTTCTTTTCAACTCATCAGCTTCAGACCAAAGGTATTCTCGATGTTCGCAAGATTCGGTCTGACGAGAATCTAGCTGATTTATTTACCAAATCACTTCCTTCAAGAGTCTTTAAGAAGCTTGTTCATGATATCGGTATGCGGCATCGAATAGACATCTGTTAAATTGAGGGGGAGAGAAACATTTAGACTGTACTCTTTTTTCCTTGACCATGGTTTTTATCCCAATGGGTTTTCCTGGCAAGGTTTTTAATGAGGCAGTAGGATGTACATCCAAGGGGGAGTGTTAAAATAATGTAATTATTGGATGTACATCTAATCACCCTTTCGTCTATCTTAGACTCTTCATTTGTGTAACCCCCGTAACCTCCCAAACTCTTCATTAGAAGTCCTTTGATATTTCGTATTCCTTCCACTCAAAGGTTCAGTAACAGTTATGTATTATGTACTATATATAGACACACAATGGGATGAAATATGATATAACAATTTACGTCTATCTTGTGTTCTATCTTTCTTCTATTCTCTCAGTGATACAACAAAATGAAGATTCATTATTGATTGGATTCTAATTTTTCTCTTCTTTTTCTTAGGGCTTTAAGGTTATGCTTTAGGGTTTAGGGTGTCACCTCAACCAAGAAGGACAAATGACCCACTAAATGTTGAGGGACACCCACTATCCTAAGGGTTTGGCCCTATAGAATAATTTCTATGGTATAAATGAATGTCAAAAGCAACTAAATGACATGTTGCAATGAAACAGGGATAAAATAATACATGTAAAAAAAATTCAAAGATCAAACAATTATGGTGAAAGAAATGAGTCAGATCTCACAAAGGTAGATCATTTTTATCTTTTAGTGACCAAACAAGAATCCTAAGACAAAGCATTTAAAACATGAAGATGAAGAGCCTAAACCTAAAGTCTATCAAAATAACATTAACCAACTAGGAGAACCAAGACTGAGTTGCTAACTTATTACACTTTTTTTCTTTTCGCCTTCTGTTGTCGTTTTCTTTTTGTTCTTGCAAACTTGAAATGTACATATTCCAGGTTCTGCTTGAGTTTCCTATCTATGCAAAAAAAAGAACAAGAGAAAGACTAGCTATTGTGCATAGATGATTACACTAAACTCATTTTTCTTCGTGATTAAGATCTAACTTTCCTATACACCCGAGGAAACCGAGAGTTCCCTGCTGAAATACCCCAAACCTAAGTATGTTAATTAAACATCAAATCATGATGTAGTAAGGCTAAAATATGCCTTAGAAAGATTGGTAGACAATTTAAACCAAGGAAAACACAAGAAAGTGTCTTAAGGGCAATCAGGGCAAAAACGTGCTCTAAGCTTGGAGAGACTTGGGTGAGTACCCAAATATCATGATAAGACCTTAGTAATATCCTAATGGTCATTTTAAATCAATTAGCAAAGAAAACCAAGCTTGAAAACAAGTTAAAACACAAAATGTGCTTTAAGAAGTCTTAAAGCACATTTTTGAGAAATTGTCTTAGAATTGAGTTTTGAGTGGCTAAATGTCCATCATTACTCTTTAATCAACATGTGTACTAATTAGTATCACATTAGGAGGTCTAAATCAATGGGAAATCAAAAATTTCCCGATTATGTGCCTTGATTAGTGAATAGTAACTATTTAGTGACTAGTTTAAGTTTTAATCAATATAAGTCAATTAATTGGTCAACAAAGACCATGTTAGCCTTATATTAAGAGGGTGGCCGGTTTTTATGTGGGGAGTCACCATATGAGTCATCAAATGGAAAGGAAAAGAAGAGATAAGTAAAGAAGTTACTATTTGCTTTATTAAAGCAAAATATCTTATATTAGCTCACTTTTCTCCTCTTTCCTTCATTTCTTCTTCTTCACCCACGGTTTCTTCTTCTTCTCTCTGTTCCAAAACCGAGAGAGCTGCTCTTCCATGGTTCTCTATCTTCAATCACTTGCCAAATACAACTCCAAGCTCCAAATCCAAAACAAATTGCATATTTGTCTTAGTTAGGTCAAGACCTACCTTCCTATCTTTTCAAATCTTTCAAAGCTCCATTTTGGTGCCATGAGAAAACTCCATTGATGGAGGAAAATCAAGTTTGAAGAGCTCATTGGCTTCTCCATTCTCTTAAGGTAAAGAAAATGTAAGAAAAACCATGTTTCCACCATTTCTACACATTACCGAAAATTACTACTCATGGGGATTCATTTTTATCCATTGTTCTAGCTTGATTCTATTCTCCAAGGGCTAGAGGAGGTCCTACTTAATTCATATCCAAGCTTGCTTTGAGAATCCAAGGTAAAACATTCAGTTTAATACCTTAGAACACATTTTTAACCTAGGGTTTACTCCTTAAGGTTAGTGTATTGTTTAGTACTCATATGAGTCATTGAATATTGATTAGAACATTGGCAAAAGGGAATTTAAGTGGTGGCCGAGATCTAAGCAAGAAGAAGGCCTAAGGAGGAGATTAAGATAAGCTTGAGAAAACAAGGTAAAATGCTTACCTAATAGTGATTTAAGATTAAGGAATGAGTTTTAGATAAATACCAATGTGGCTTAGAGCTTACATTGTGTATTGGGTTATATAACCTAAGGAAAAAGAACTTAAACAAGCTTATGAACTTGTGATTAAGGAGCTAATGAGAATGAGTTAGTAATATAAGTTTAAGGTGGATTTTAAGAGCATTATAACTACTATGAGATTGATGAGTGTATTTGCAGGTTGAAAGCTTATATATGTGGGAAATTCAGTGTTTAAGTTTAAGTCATTTAAGGGCCTAAGAGCCATGTCATTTAAGAGCCTTAGTGCTATGCAATCTAAGATTATTGCAATATATTGAGTTTGTTGTGAATGAGTTGATTTGGGTGAGAAAACAAGATGAGAAAGGACTTGATGTGTGTGAGTTAGTTGAATGAGGAAAACAATGCATTTGGGCATGATAAATACTAGGGAAGCTATGGCGAAATTTGAGTAAAAACAGAGTGTTTAAGTGGTAGTGGTGAGCTAATATGCCCTAGGGTTTACTAGGGAGCATGAAAGAAAATTGGGTGGAAATGAATTAACTAAGGAGTTCTTGAGGTTTAGAATGACCTAGAGATGTCTAGGAGGAATTAGAGGATTGGTGAGTGTATTAAACACACCAAAATCATGATATGAGGAATGTAAGACTTGTGCATAAGTTTTAAGGAAATGATGTATAATGTTTTGAGAGGAATTAGTTATGAACTAGAGAGTAAAACAATAAGAGTTTTGGGAAGTTTGTGTAAGTGGTGGTGATGCTAGTAGTGGACTAATAAGGTTTTAGTTAGATGACTATGAGAGGACTTGGAGATGGAAGAGAAAAATGTAAGAGAATGTTGTAAGTTGTCAAGGAAAGACTAGGAATGTATAAGAGTGTATGATTATGAGAATGGTGTGTAAGTTGAGAAAAAGAGGTGTAGATGTCTAAGAGGGACTAGGGGATCCAACTGGTTAATTTAAGCACCAGAACCATATTGAAGGAATCTAGGAAACTTGTACAAACTTTGAAGGAAAATAAGGTATAATGACTTGTAGGCATTTGCATAGTACCTAATATCGTTTGAGAAGTGTGAGTTAAAGCAAATGGGTCGTGCATCGAATATGCTTGAGGAGTACTTGAGATAGTTGTGAAGAAAACTTTGGATAGTTGAAGTTTTAGACAAAGTTTACATGTTGGAAATGTAAGGAATTAAGTTATAAGTGTTAAGAGTTTAGTAAGAACTTGAATAATGATCAAGGAATTTAGAGTTGAGTTAATCCATGAGTTAGGAGGATTTAAGTGCTAAAATGGTGTTGGAACATGTGTTAATACATGGGAAAAGATTAGAAGAAGTTTGGACAAAAGAACTGTGGAAAGAGGTTCAAAACTGTAAAATTTGACAGTTTAGATGTGTCCGGGACTTAGTCCTTGGATAAAGTCCCGGACCAGCACTAAAATCAGCCGAGAATGAACCCAGGGTTGGTCCGGGACCTTGGGTAAGTACCAAGTCCCGGACCATAGCTAAAATAAGGCCGATACTGAGGACAGACATTGGTCCGGGACCTTAGGTCCGGACCATGTCCCGGACCAGGCAAAATACAAAGAAAGTGTGGCTTTTCAAGAGGTAATGAAGGGGGCTTGTTGGGGAATTTATTATAGGTTGTTAAGAGTTGTTTGGTGGAGTTTTAAGGATATTGGAGGTGTGAACAATGTGAGGTAAATGAGAAGTAAGTAACATAAGAGGTAAGCTTAAACTACAATGACTTAGAGGTACTTAGTTGGAAATCATTAGTGATTAATAAGCTAGGTAATTAAAAGTAATTAACCACCCAATTTGGTGATGTTTTAGGGTTTGAGAATTTGGACTCCGGAAGAGATAAGCAGCCGAACGACACGGTGAACGGTACAGTTGTGTCTCTTGTGACCTGCTTGCTAACGAGGTGTCCCTCGGCTTGTGTGCTATTTGTTTTGTGTGCTCACGAAACAAGATAGGCTGCAACCGGAACATATTATATTGTATTGTATTGTTTGTGTGATGTTTGAAAACTAACACAACATACCGTGAGAACTTACTAACCAATGCTTAGTAAGGGATTGAGTGAGACTAAGGAACGCCCCCTAATGAGGGACGATATGAACCGAAAGAGGTTAACCAACAAACAGGGTCTTGAGATAACTACTAACTGGAACTTGAGTGAGGAAACCCGGGACCGATCTCCGGTCATGCATGCTAAGGAAAGGGGGTCGTTATCTATAGCAGATTCGACCTCCGCTTAAGGAACTGGTCTTCAGACTTGTTGCCTAGGGCCGGTTGCCGGCTCAGCTACGCTGGACTTCCGTCCAGAGTAGGTGGCATTAAGATGGTGCGGTGGGATCACCTAAATCCCAGGTTCGAATTAGATACAACCAATCCCTTCCAGGAAAGGTTTGTATACTGAGATTAAGATTGAGATTAAGATTAGGATTAAGGTAAGATTAAGTTAAGTTACAATCATTCCTTTTAAAGGATGATTTGTATTATTGAGATTAAGATTAAGATAAGCTACATCCACTCCTATTAAAGGATGGTTGTTTCTAAGATTAATAAGAATCAGATTGAGGTAAGATAAGGATGGACTAAGATTAAGAGGGAACATTACTTAAGGAGTTAAATAACTAACTCTCTAATTAAGGGAACGCATTTAAGTCGTTCGTTGTGTGTGAACTTGATTGTTCATATCTGAGTTGTTGTTTATTGCCTTTCTATTATGTTGTGCATCTAATCAACCTCATGCTATCGACAATTAGTCGTCGTAGCCACGTTAGCTTGGGGCCATGAGAGGATCGTACCAGCATTCGTGCTGACCCCCTCGGGGGCTTCTTTTTACTACACAGGTGAACATCAGGAGGCGGCCGTCGCGAGAGTAAGAAGGAGTACAGCTGTTAAGGGTTAGTTTTGGCCTACGAGTTGTGCATGTACACTCGTATGGCAATTTGAGTTAGTAAGATGTATAGGATGTGAGGGGATTGTAAGAAGGATATGTTATGGTTAAGATGTTGTACTAATGTTCGGTATATTCTGTAGTCAGACCGTGGCAAGGTTCTGGATTGTAAAAACCGCTGTGACATGTATGTATATGCTGTTAAGTTTGCAAGACCACAATTGGATTGAGTTGGGGTGTTACAAAAGTGGTATCAAGAGCGTAGTTACGCTCTGAAGACAAGAAATACCGAACTAGGAGAATATTGAGGTTGAGATGAGTTATGGTTAAGGGTTAAGAGATAGATGTGAGGTGCGTCAGCCAGGACTTCCCGGTGTTTACCGGATATCCATAGTACCTAGGCCCGCCCTCCACATCCTAACCCTAATGTGTTGGAAAACGCCAGAGAGAAGAAAGCCTTCTCTTACTCGGGGAAACCCGATCTGGCAGTTAGCTAACAATAAGCAGTACGAGGAACATCTTGTTGCACAACAGTTATGGAGAACTTGGAGGTTTGTAAGGAGCGCAATGAGGAACAGGCGCTAACCTATGGAATTCTATCAATAAGGGAACGGAAATTACCGGCAACATGGGTCGACCTGCTACGCAGTCGAAATAACCGCGATACCAATGGTAAGAAAAGCACTACGCGTGCAATGGATAAGGAAATTACAAGAGGCGTGAGTACCGGACACGGTCCGAGTGAGCATAACAGTGGGATAATACAAAGCATGAGGATTGAGATTACTGGAAAGTCCAGTTAAACCGGGAACTCCAAACCCCATACAATGAAAAATTACAACCTGCCAGACGTAACGCGGACAACGGGGGAAACACATATAAATTGTATACCGAAATAGGACTACGATGTAGTGCCTAAAGGAGAATCATTACTTGTAACCACAACAAGATGTGTGGAGGCAGGGCGAGGATTAAGACATAAGAAAATATTAAGGGTTCCCTCAGAAAGAGGAACGCCCTGATAAATGACAGTACTGTCAAACAACAAGGAAACTGCCGGATGGACGGTTTCCAAAATAAGAGACTATTCAAGGAGTCCCGAGGACTACCAATTACATGGAAGTGAGAAGGAGGTATCATTACCAATGTACCTTGTACCAATAGCCCATCCTGCATGGCGCACTTGCCATAGCAAGTGCTACCACGGTTAAGCCACACGGAAAGCCATCATGGCAAGGTAGGAGAACGCTATATTTGTAACACATATTAACAACCGGATTGTAAAACCATAGAACAGAAAATAGGACCTTGGAAGGGCTGACGCCTGACCATGATGAGATGAACCGACACATCAGCCAGCAGGGAGCTGAGCTTAGATGAAATACTAAACCATATAAATATTAGCAACGGTATAACCCACTACAACAACAACCGACAGTACGGTAAGAACACAATCCCGAACTCCAAGGGGAAAACCTAAGAGATTGCTCGGTATTGTGAGCAAAAACACTATATAGCAATGATATACAAGGGATGTATTATAAGATCTATTGAAACTGTTGAAGCGTCGACTTACAACGAAAACGGGATAAGACTCTCAGAGTGACCATTAAGGACACCATAACAACATTCTTCAATGAAGATGTTGGAAAACCCGAAATCAAGGATAAAGAGATAAACATAAGCTATAGCCACTAAGAATTAAAGTCGTACAACCCTGGAAAAGGAAAGCTCAGAGGACTACCCCCACAAGCGGGCATAGTCGAGCCGAACACACTGATGAATGACGCTAGTACTGTTCGTCTAACTCATTAATACCCAAGTATGATGATCATCAATGGGTGGCGTAGTCAACGGAGTTGAACAAAGCGTTGAGATAGAAGTATAAGATGCCAGGATGATATCCAACTTGGACACCGTAAGGCAAACGCCTAATACGAACTTATCCTTAATTGCCAAAAGACATAAGTCTGTAAAATGACAGTATTGTCAAAGACATTAAGTAACCTCAGATCACCTGAACAACTTCCATAACAGGAAGCAGGATGTAACAACTTACCTTTACCATAAAACCCGATACTACATTTAGTATGTTACCTAATGATTGATGGTGTTCCAAGGGACCCAGAAGTTTATGAGGATAACCTACAGATGAATAAGAGTACAAATAATGAACTGAGACATTAAGCACTAAGAGCCTACGAGCCAAGGATGTTAACCACTCAGAGCCCGAGGTACAGTAAGTTGTGAGAGATTTTATTAAGCCATGAGGAACTGCAATGTGTAGATGTGAACGGTTACAAACCTATAACTTAGATTGGGGGAGATATTACTAAGAAAGGTACCAATGAGAATATTGAGATAATGCTAAGGACAGGAGCGGAGAACGAACCATGCCTTTAGGGTGGGATACCTCTCCTTGTTGTGAGGCCATGAGTGGGAATGAACCCCTCAAAAGGGCTTTCACATATTAGAGATAAAATACACTTTCTTTAGAAAATGGGAACTATGAACCTTGAGATTACCTTAGAACGTACCAGATACACTTGAGTATAAGAAGGTTGCACAGGTAGACCCCATATCCAACACCCAGGACGTAAGAATTAGTAATGGTCAGAGATAAACATGGTGACTGCACATTATGGCACGTCAATTAATCAATGCTCAGAAGAGCTTGTGATTCAGGGGATGACTTCTTTAGTGACCAGTTAAAACTACATGGTAGATAACATCACTAAGGATGAAAGAAAGCGAGAGAAATTAGCCTACTTACGAATCTGAGATTGGAATAGAACACCTTCGTACCAAGAGTCAACTATCTTACAACACGGTACGACAACCGCCAATATCGGAATGAGAGAACTCCCAGTGTATTTACACCAAGAACGGATTGATTATAAGGTAAGACATTAGAATAAATGAGTAAGAGGTTGCACCATCAATGGGCAACATAGTAAGGGCCAACTACCACGGTAGTTGTGGTCGTGAGTACAATAGTTAGAAAGGTGGATTAAGTCATGGTGCGCGGTAAGGCGACCATTATGTATGAGCCGTCAAATATTGACACTGAGGCAATTAGATTTATGAGTTAAGACCAGTATAAGTAAGGAAATAAGATGGTAGACGAACTGAGCATTGATGCCAGTAGTCTGGACCTAGTTAGGTAAGATTTTACAGGAAGCACACTACCCATTCCTTAAGGAACTGGAAGTGCATCCTAGTAGCATAAATATGAGGAACAAGATAAGAGGCTCTACGGGAAGAGACCTCAGATATTAAGAGACCGCATCAGTACGGGATACATAAGAACTAGAGCATACAATACCCAAGAACACAGTAATGGACTTCCCTTGATTAACTTCAAGAAGAACAATAAATGTTATTATGGAACGATGAAAGAGGAGATCGACAACAGAATACTTCATAATTAGCAATAGCTAAACGTGTGACGGACACCATGAGTTTACTAAAACGAGACTGGGACGACTGCACCCCACAGGGGCTTGCAGGCCTGACACGCTCATTTATGAGTAAGTTGGGTAAGTAGCAATGTACCAGTAAGGTACCCCATGCATGTGAACGAGTGGTGTAAGGAACACGGGAAGTAGTCGACTCCGTACCACCGACAACGACGCAAGACCAGACAAGAGCAGCTACTACCACAAACAGTCGAAGAGAAGAACTCAGTTGAATCAGCAACACGGAGGAACCAGAGAACAAATAATTAAGGACTATGAAGTGCGAAGAGCACGGATTGTAATACCCCAACCCGAAATCCAATAAACTGAACGGCGATCACTCCCAAATAAAATACAACTGCAGCGGAAATAAATACAACAACCGGGCGGTATTACAATGCCGTTGGCCACCCTTGTGACCAACAAGGCTAAGTCCAAATACAATCCTCAAATGTCACGGTCTGGAATACAGATACAACCCGAGATACTAGGAATCAAACTCAAAGTAAAATACTGAAATAAATAAACTAACTAATAGTAGACTCCCAAAGCTTGGTCTACCCCACCTACACTCAGTGTGGTGATCTTCAACTTCAGGTACCTGAAAAATGGGGGTGCCCCCAAAGGGCTCAGCAAACAATGCTGGTATGGAAAACGTGCAGCCCATCGTCTACCGGGCCACACCAACTACTTTGTCGAACACATGCAGTTCATTTTTATAAAGCTGTAACAAGCATAGTCTGATAATAACAAGTATCCATACAAGGACAATAATGTCACATAAACAAGACACAGAAGGTCGAGTTAGCTGAACTGAAATTCTTTACTGATAGTCGGTCCACACAATGGGACTGACAGTTATAACTGAATATCTGAAATAGTGGAGGTATAGTGACCTCGTTATAGAGAAAGGTTGGGTATAAAAACCCCAGGAGATAACGTAGTTAAACCCTGAACTGAATGGCGTGGGAAATAAGAACCCACTAGAGGAATAAGTCTTCCTCGAACTGAAGGGCATTTGAATCCCGGAAGGAATAAAGTCTTCCTCCCAACTGAATGTTCCGTCGCGACGTAGTAGGACGACCTGAGACAGGTACAACTCCCGTAGCATGCATGGCCAGATCCAACTGGGCTCCTCATCTCGAAGTATTATTGTTAAGTGTCATATAAAACGTTAAACAAGAACACAATGTGTATTGTCAATTATCACGTTTAGGATAATGACGTTTGTTATAAACTGAAGTTAGTGAGAGACTTGAGTACAAGTCCTCGGTATACTGAAACGCAGGTATTTAATCCACTGGTATAGTAGTGTTTTATGCGTGGGACATACACGATGTAGTCAGCAACATTCACGCACATAAAATAATACCACAGTGTGCAAGAGTAAAACAACAGTTTACATTAATTATCTTGGTCGTTATTTCAAACAACAGATAGCACACAAGCCGGTGTAATCCGTTAGAAAACAGGTTGCAAGAATCCCATACCGTTCACCGTAGACTGTACTTGTAATTCCCGGTCAACGTCTGGTCAAACAAAGTCCTAGAATAGGATTAACTGAGAGGGTTAATTTATGTTACCCTTATATAATAATTCTATTGGATCTTTTAACAAATTTCATATTGTTATTTCATGTGAGGTTTATTTCTTTTAATCACCTCATGATTTAATGTATAACTTATTTGTTATCCCTTTTGATTTATTTATAAATCCTTTAATGCACATATATGTGTTTATTGCATTTGTTGTTTATTTTATTTGTCTAGGTGACATAACAACTTATAATCTCTTAACTATGTTTATATGTCATACATAGACATAAAATTCTTATAGTTTTATTATTCTCCTTTTAACCATAAATAATATTTATTGTTTATCCTTTAATTCCTTATAACCATGTAAGCCATAGTTCCAACTCCATAATTCCTTTAATCAAAATTCTTTCTTCTAAATCCTCCAAATATCCATATAGGACCTATATTTATTTAAATCTAAATTCTTAAACTTGTATTTCGGTTATTTACAAAACAACCACATTAATTCATAAACTTTACTCTTAAATTCTAATCTCTTTATATTATAGAGTTTTAACTTCTTATTTAGCTAAATTGCAAAGCCATCCCTAATATTTTGGTATATAGCTTTTAAATATTATAACTCTCAAAAATTACAACTTAGCCCCTTAAATTCTCGGCTTTAATAATTTATTTCTTATAATTACAATCTAACCACAAAATCTTATAACTTTTTCACAATGTCATGTAAACTATAGTTTTAATTTTAATTCTCCATAAATGCCGAATATATATTTATAAATTCCTAAATTACCAAACTAACCCCAAAGAATTCGGCTTTGGTCTTGAACTTTCCATTAATTACATTTTCACCCCAAAACTTTCTATTAGTTACTTAATAACTTATAAACTATAGTTTAAATATTAATTCCTAAAATTTCGAAAGTGAACTAATATTCTCTTAATTATGAATTCGCCACCTATAAATCCAAACTTTCATAACAACTTTTATAAATTACATAATAGCCCAAAACTTTATAAAAAGTTATTTTAAAGCTTGTTTAAATTCTCTAAAATTCAAAACTTAATTCCTAACCTTAATTATTTTATAATTACACCAAACAGCCCTTAGCTCACGGTTTTTTAATAAGCACACTAAACTTTGTAAAAATTACATTTAATCCACATAACTTAATTAATTAGTCATTTAGACACTAATAGAATATTTTTAACTCACCAAACTTTATGATATAAATTTATATACCTAAGTAGCTCATTAAAACTTATTTATCAAGTAGAACATTCGGCCATAATTTAAATGACCTTATGTTATATAAAAGTGGATTTATATGTCTAAGTAATTATAAATAAATTCATAGGAGTCATATAACTCATGTATAAATTATTGTAATGTCTTATATAAATTCTAAGCTCAAAATAAAGCATTTTTGCCTAAGACTTTTCGGCCTAAATTTATTTGTAACATAAATGAATCTTGTGACACAAAATGTGTCTTAAGGTAAATATTTTCTATATATGTTATAGTTTATATTTTTGGCATATAAAACCATATAATTTCGGTATTAATAAACCTAGGAGGTGTACATAATTTTTGTACAATTTTTAGAAGCTTAACAAAGCTTATAATATAAAGATTTATATAGTAAACTTACTTCTTAACAAGGTGGTTAAGTGCTTGAACTTCTTCTTGAATCTCCAAGCTTTCTCCAAGGTAATTTTGTTGCTCCTTTTGGTTTTATGCAAGAGATGAAGGAGGTTTAGGAGTTAGATCTTCAACAAAGATCTTAAGTAGATTTGTAAGTAGTTTTTCAAGAATTTACCTTAAGCTTTTTCTCCTTATATTTTCGTCACACCAAAGGTAGATGAAGAACAAACTTTCCTTCATGAAAATGAAGAAGAAAAGAGTCTTAGAAGAAGTAGAACTTGGTTACACATAAAAATGTGCTTTAAGGATTTACAAGCATTAAAACTACCTTAAGATAACCTTGAGATGCTCCTTGGTTTAATGTTGGTTTGGACAACCTCCTTGGAGAACTAATTGATGTCGAACACTTGTTGTTAAGCTAGGAAGAGTTTTGCTTCAAGGCTTGACAAGAATTGCTAAGAAATTACCTTAAAGATGAAGATAGAAGTTACATCTCCATTAATGGACTTAAGAGCTTCAAAGGAAAAGAGCTTAGAAGAGAGAGGAGAGAGCTTACCAAATTCGTAGTGTGGAGTGCAAGAGGGAAATGACACTAAACTTACGTATAAGTAAGAGAGTGCCTTAGAATTTGATTTTTGTTTGTTAATTTTTAATGTCCATGACTATACTTTTTCCTTAGTTTATTACATGGTTTATTGGCTCAATAAATTCCCATGTTCTCTGCATAATTTCGGACATGTGGTGTGTGACAAGGCAAGAGTTGGAAAGAAGATGATTGTGAGCTAGAAGACAAGGTAATTTAGGTAAGTTATTCTTTTGATTTTTCTAAGTTAGGCTTTGTCTTCTTCCTCCCTTGTAGAGTCACGAATTCAAGGGTCAATGGGGTGTCTTAATTGACATTGAAGAGCCAAGGACAAGCATGTTAGGTCACATGGAAAAGAAGGAATCTAGAAAAGTGAATTCTAGATCCACTTTTTACTTTTTCTCATTTGTTTTTGTTCTGCTCACTCATGGCCTTATTCCATGGCCTAATTTCGACAGCTTGCTGGTCAAATGAGACCTACATACTTAGACATTAAGTAATATAACACATGGGAAGGTGAGTCACCATGTTCTATGCTTTTTATAACTTTTAATGCAATTTTTATACTAGTTTTGCTCTCAAAATCGGCCCCTATAGAGAGTCTTGTTGACTAGTCAACCACACTGATTTAGAAGGTCATTTTAACCCTTTTTAATATTACCAATTCGTGGTATGTCAAAAACTACAAGGCAATTGCGTAAACGCGTTTTCGTGACACCCGAAGGTGTGTTTTTGCTCTAAGGAATTTTGGGAAACAAATTGTTTTTATGTATGATCCAAGTGTTTGTAACACTTATTATAGTAATTAACATATTTAAGATGTTACATTGGGTTATATGAGGTTATATCAACCCATGACATAATTTACGGGCCATCGGGACACACCCGGGCAAAAGGAGCGTTAAGAAATCCTCCTGTTGGTTTTTGTGTTGAATTTTGATGAACCACTTCGTGGGTTATCTTTAGAATGGTAAATAATGATATTAGGACTCTAGGAATTAATTTTATAGGAGTTCGTGCCACCTCGTCACTCCTCCGAGCTTTTCTTGCTTTAAGGGCGCGCGTGAGCACTCCCGAGCGTTTTTGCGTATTTGACTGAATATAGCTTAGGGAATATATTTATATATTCATATGATGAGTGTATGACCATTTGGTTTGAGTTTTAGAAGGTCATACAAGGTCATGCTTGATCACATGTTTTCTAAGGCGTTTTAGCGTTTATGGTGAAACGACTATTTTTACGTAACGTTTTCATCATGGGTTTGCATGCGTACGTGAACTGATTTATGTTTGGATTATATCCAATAAATAATGATTTAATAATATTATTTAGATTTGGGGTATTTCAATCTACTCCCCTTAAAAAAGGACTTCGCCCCGAAGTCTCATATTTAAAGTATAAGGTTGTGGGGGAATCAAGTTCCACTAAGTATCCACAACTCAATCTAATTTTTAGGATCAAGTCCCAAGTCTCTATATCCCTAATTCATAGTGTATATCAATCAACAGAAATACTTGGAATGTCATAACATATACTTGCAGTGTAAAGCAAGGCAGTGAACACAATCACTTTCATTTCAAATGGTGCAACGTAGTGCATATATTTCCATTGTAGTGTAATGAAGTACCACAATCAAGTAGAAGTACAAGGTACATTCAACACCGTGTTACACAAGACACATACAAGACAAGGTGTCACTGAAATGCACAAAAGTGCAACAACTGAAATGCACAAAAGTGCAACAACTGAAATGCACAAAAGTGCACACAACACTGAAATGCACAAAAGCAACAAATTGCAACAAAGTGCACACTAAACTCAAAATGAAAAAGGCTCTACCCCCCAAAAAGAAGGGTACGCCCCCGTACCCTAGACTAAAGTGCCTAGTCGGTAAATAATGAGGGAAACTTCGCTCGCATATCAGCTTCGAGTTCCCATGTGGCCTCTTCCACATCGTGGTTCGACCAAAGAACCTTCACGAGGCTCACAGACTTGTTTCGAGTCTCTCGTGTCTTCCTATCTAAGATTCTTTGTGGTGTTTCCACATACCGCATTGTTGGTTCTAAAGAGAGTGTCTCTGGTTGTAGAACATGAGAAGGATGAGGCATGTATTTCTTAAGCTGAGACACGTGAAAACATTGTGTACTTTGCCCAACTCGCTGGCAAATCAAGTCGATATGCCACTAGGCCCACCCGCTCTATGATAGCGTAGGGTCCTACAAATTTCGGGCTTAGCTTGCCCTTCTGACCAAATCTGAATACAACCCTTCACGGGTGAAACTCGTAGAAATACCTGGTCGCCAACTGCGAACTCAAGGTCTCGTCGCCTCTCATCAGCATATGATTTCTGTCTGTCCTGTGCTGCTTTCATATTGTTTTCTGATCTGCTGAACTTCTGCCTGGACTTGCTCCAAGTACTCAGGCCCAATGATGACGGTCTCACTAGACTCGTCCCAACATAAAGGTGTGCGGCATGGTCTGCCATATAAAGCCTGAAAAGGTGACATCTGTATAGAGGCGTGATAGCTGTTATTGTAAGCAAACTCGATGAGATGTAATCTATCTATCCAGCTGCCCTGAAAATCCAAGGCACATGCTCGTAGCATGTCCCTCTAAGGTCTGAATAGTCCTCTCTGACTGACCATCTGTCTGAGGATGAAATGCTGTGCTAAGCTTCAACTCAGTGCCAAGTGCCTCGCGAGTAGCTCGCCAGTATCGTGAGAGAAATCTAGTATCTCGAACTGAAACAATAGTCTTTGGAACTCCATGATGTCTGATAATCTCTTTCTCAAATAGCTCTGCTAACTTTGGCACTTTCCAAGTATCCTTCATCGGAATAAACCTAGCAACTTTAGTCAGTCGTCAACAACAACCCAATCATGTTTAGGCCTCCTCTCGTAGGTGGTAGTCCCCACCACGAAGTCCATGGAGATATCATAAAACTTCCACTCTGGAACTGGCATAACTGTACCATACCTCCAGGTCGTCTATGTTCGAATTTCACTTTCTGACAAGTGAGACATCGAATCACATACTCTGTCACGTCGCCCTTCATACCACTCCACCAGAAATACCTCTTTAGATCTTTGTACATCTTAGAAGCTCCTGGATGGACAGATGTGGTAGAAGTGTGGGACTCTCGAAGAATATGCTCCTTTATATCTGTGCTGTCTCTGGGAATACACAATCTTCCCTTCAATCTGATGAGTCCATCATCATGTAACTGGAACTCATACTTTCCACCCTCAATGTACCGTCAGTCAACTTCTGACTGATCTCCATCATTCGCTGATCACTCTGCTGTGCTCTGCGTATGTCATCCATAAGACTCGAGCTAGCCACCATGGCATTAAGAGAATATGCTCGTCGACTCAATGCGTCTGCTACAACATTAGCTTTCCCTTCCTTGTACTGCAAATCAATGTCATAATCCTTAAGAAATTCAACCCATCTTTTTTGTCTCATGTTTAACTCCTTCTGGGTGAATACATATTTCAAACTCTTATGATCCGAATATACGGTCATCTGGACACCATACAGGTAGTGGCGCCAGATCTTCAAGGCAAAACAATAGCTCCAAGCTCCCTGATAGGTATCTGATGGTAGCCTGATCTCAAATCGATCTTCGAAAATACTTTTGCTCCTCTCAACTGATCAAACAAATCATCAATCCGTGGTAGTGGATATTTGTTCTTCACCGACACTGCATTAAGCTCTCTGTAATCGATGCATAACGAAGGCTTCCATCCTTCTTTTCACAAAAGACTGGTGCTCCCCAAGGAGATACGCTAGGTCGTATGTATCCCTTGTCAATAAATCTTTCAGCTGCTCCTTCAGCTCAGCCATCTCTGCTGGTGCCATACGGTACGGTGCCTTAGCTATGGGACCGGTACCTGGTAGTAATTCGATGGAGAACTCTACCTCTCTGGATGGCGGTAAGCCTGGAAGTTCCTTTGGAAAAATATCTGGAAATTCCGACACCACTGGCATAGCTGGATCAAAATCAGGGTCATGCTCTACATCTGAACATAACATAGATATACCTCCTTCTGCTTCCTGACGTGCTTGTACATGGACATAGCAGATATAACTTTTATCGATGGTGCCCTAGGGCTCTGACGGTAAGATACTGTCACTCCTGATGGGCTCTTAAGCAACAGTCTGCGCTCTGCACAAAGAATGCGGCCTCTGTGCCGCCCCAGCCAGTCCATCCCGGCTATAACGTCGAATCCTAGACCTCTGAACTCAATAAGGTCAATAGGAAATTCCTCCTCCTTAATACTGATAGTGGCTCCTCTATAAAGACGAGTGCAACTGATCTTCTCCTTAGACGGGAGTGCCACCTTAAAATCAGGTAACTCTACTGCGTCTAGCCCCAACTTCCCCGCAAGCGTAGGCGAAACGAAAGTATGTGAGGCTCCGGAGTCGAACAGTACTAATGCATCCACTCCATTAACCGGAAAGGTACCAGTGAGAATCGAGCCGCCCTTGCGGGCCTCCTCCTCAGTAAGTATACTTAAGGCACCTTCCGTCTCCTTAGCACAACCTAATAACAGAATCTGAGTAAGTACTTTGATACATGATGGGGTCTAAAGACATTCACTTTCACAAACAATAATGCTTCATTGATGAGATGATCTCCTTTCTGAAGTCCAAAAACAATTACAACACTAGTACTTTCTAAAGGTTAAACTTAATCTTCCTGGTCTCATGTGAGTGGTGTTTATCACTGTCGAAGGTGCTGTGTTTAGTTTAATCCTTTTAATTCCATGGTATAGCAACCTTGACTTTCCACCCATTATCAAAACATCTCCTGAACTCAATATGATTTTCTTTGCAAGGTCCACACGCTTCTGCTCGCCATAAAGAAACTCTGCGTCATCTCCAATTGACAAAGATAATACTGGTATTCCCTGTTCAAGGGACCCTTTTGTTTCATCATTGTCCTGGTGTAGTCCTAAACGGCCTCCTTCTTCATAGAAGTTGATGATACATAGATCAGCCCTTAGATTGGGAACTGGATCTCCTTCTAGTTGTTGAGCTGTATTAACTGCTTGTTCCACAATTGGTAAAAATTCTTCTGGGATTTTTGGTACTTGTGCTCCATCTCCATTTCTTGTATCTTGGTAGGTTTTTGTGTAGGATTCCAATCTTTCCTAAGCACATCATTTTCAGCTTCATTTTTGATCCTCCTGGAAATTCGGAGTGTAGAACCCTCCTGGTCCTGCTCCCAATTCTTGACATTTCTGATGATTGCTATTTGTGTCTCCGGTGTTAGGTATCCTTTGAGTAATATCAAACCTGGTTGGATAACCTTACATTGTTCGTTCCCTGGTTCTTGTACCTTGATAATGTTTTCCTCCAGGGAGGGCGGTGAGGGGATAGGAAAGCATATCTTATAGCTTCCTACGTGGTTTAAATTTTTACTAGTGAGTCTTACTAATTCTTTCCTACTCAATTAGGCAATCAAGGCATGCAAGCACTCATTCACATCATCCATTGCTCGATAATAGGTTCACACGGTTTAGAAATACCTGGGTTAGTAGAAGGACCAGCCTCATCTGAGCGGTCCATGACATGCAGGGCGGGTCCCGATGCTGGGCCTTTGCCCTTGTACCCCTGAGTTTGGTTTGTTGGTGGAGGGCGAGTATCGCTAGCTCCATTCTTTTGGCCTGGGTTTGGCTTTGCTCCCGGGCTGGTAGTTCCTGCTCTCCGGGTTTCGGATACACTCGAAGGCACGATGCCCGAGTATCTGACAGTAGCGGCACATGACTTTCTCCCCCTGGCAGTCCACGCCGGGGTGATCCTTCCCGCACTGTTTACAGTTGAAACGGCGGATATACTTCTGGCCCGTGTTTGAGCCAGATCCAGAACCTAATACAATCAAGGTCAATTATTCATTCTAACGGTGCTGAAGTAATCACAAAAGTCTCAAAATTTAACTGTTTGATTAGAGTGCCTACCCTTAGGTGGGTAGGTTTTCTGTGAAGTTGCCACTCCGTAGGTTCCTGACTGGGGGTTCCCAGTAGTTTGGTTCCCTTTCCCTTGATAGGACCCCTGTCCTTTCTGATAGGGTTTGTTTCTTTTGTTGGAGTTCCCCTGCTTGGCATCTTCGCCACCAGGTCCGTCCTTCCTCTTTTGGGAGCTCAAAGCATCCCTTCTCTTACAAGTGATCTCCACTACGGAGGCAGCATGATAGCATTCCTGAAATCTCAAGGTATTAATCTCCAAATCTCCCATGATGGGGTATAGTAGGTAAAAATTTCCAACTGTTTATGTCTTCTGTTTTACCTGCAAACTGGTGGGGATGATTGGTCCCATCCCAAACTGAAGTCGAGGGCTCAGTCCCCCGTAGAATCGGTCGACCAACACCTGGTCCGAGTATCCTATGCCGGGTAATAGTCTGAGTAGCGAAGTGAACTTCGCATAGTACTCATCCACTGACATCTTCCCCGTCTGCTCCAAGGCGTCAAACTCCCGAGTCTTCACCATCCTGGTGTGGGCCGGGTAGTATTTGCCCCTAAGTAATGCAGTGTAATGTCCCCAAGTAAAAGCTGGGTCATCCAGGTGGTCGGCTTTCACCATGTTCCACCAATCTCTAGCTGCATCCTTCAGATAAAAGGCAGCAAGTCTTACTTTTTCCCTAGCTGGGACTGCAAGCGTCTCGAACGCTGTCTCCATCTCCATGATGTAGGTCTAAGTGAGCAGGGTCAGTCTGCCCCTTGAATGCAGGCCTCAGATCAGCCAAACTCTTCACCCATCTCTCCCTGGGTGGTGGTGGTGGAGGTACTGCTGCTGCTGTGCAACCCCCGCCTGTGCGAATGCCTGAGCAATTAAGGTGGCAATGTCTGCCAGCCTGACGTTTGGCTCCTCATCAGCCTGTCCACGTCGTCCTCCTCTTCCTGACATCTGCAGGATGTTGAGGTATATTAGGCACTGTGGTCAAAATCTTGGTCTTGGATAGTAGTCTAAGTAAAACTAACTTAAACTCCTTTCAATACTATCTCTCAACCCTTAACCTAAGTCTTAGATATCCTAATCTCGGTGTATCCTTGTATCCAGAGCGTAACTACGCTCTGATACCATTTTTGTAATACCCCAACCCGAAATCCAATAAACTGAACGGCGATCACTCCCAAATAAAATACAACTGCAGCGGAAATAAATACAACAACCGGGCGGTATTACAATGCCGTTGGCCACCCTTGTGACCAACAAGGCTAAGTCCAAATACAATCCTCAAATGTCACGGTCTGGAATACAGATACAACCCGAGATACTAGGAATCAAACTCAAAGTAAATACTGAAATATAAAATAACTAATAGTAGACTCCCAAAGCTTGGTCTACCCCACCTACACTCAGTGTGGTGATCTCTTAACTTCAGGTACCTGAAAAATGGGGGTGCCCCCAAAGGGGCTCAGCAAACAATGCTGGTATGGAAAACGTGCAGCCCATCGTCTACCGGGCCACACCAACTACTTTGTCGAACACATGCAGTTCATTTTTATAAAGCTGTAAACAAGCATAGTCTGATAATAACAAGTATCCATACAAGGACAATAATGTCACATAGAACAAGACACAGAAGGTCGAGTTAGCTGAACTGAAATTCTTTACTGATAGTCGGTCCACACAATGGGACTGACGTTATAACTGAATATCTGAAATAGTGGAGGTATAGTGACCTCGTTATAGAGAAAGGTTGGGTATAAAAACCCCAGGAGATAACGTAGTTAAACCCTGAACTGAATGGCGTGGGAAATAAGAACCCACTAGAGGAATAAAGTCTTCCTCGAACTGAAGGGCATTTGAATCCCGGAAGGAATAAAGTCTTCCTCCCAACTGAATGTTCCGTCGCGACGTAGTAGGAGACGACCTGAGACAGGTACAACTCCCGTAGCATGCATGGCCAGATCCAACTGGGCTCCTCATCTCGAAGTATATAATTGTTAAGTGTCATATAAAGACGTTAAACAAGAACACAATGTGTATTGTCAATTATCACGTTTAGGATAATGACGTTTGTTATAAACTGAAGTTAGTGAGAGACTTGAGTACAAGTCCTCGGTATACTGAAACGCAGGTATTTAATCCACTGGTATAGTAGTGTTTGTATGCGTGGGACATACACGATGTAGTCAGCAACATTCACGCACATAAAATAATACCACAGTGTGCAAGAGTAAAACAACAGTTTACATTAATTATCTTGGTCGTTATTTCAAACAACAGATAGCACACAAGCCGGTGTAATCCGTTAGAAAACAGGTTGCAAGAATCCCATACCGTTCACCGTAGACTGTACTTGTAAATTCCCGGTCAACGTCTGGTCAAACAAAGTCCTAGAATAGGATTAACTGAGAGGGTTAATTTATGTTACCCTTATATAATAATTCTATTGGATCTTTTAACAAATTTCATATTGTTATTTCATGTGAGGTTTATTTCTTTTAATCACCTCATGATTTAATGTATAACTTATTTGTTATCCCTTTTGATTTATTTATAAATCCTTTAATGCACATATATGTTTATTGCATTTGTTGTTTATTTTATTTGTCTAGGTGACATAACAACTTATAATCTCTTAACTATATTTATATGTCATACATAGACATAAAATTCTTATAGTTTTATTATTCTCCTTTTAACCATAAATAATATTTATTGTTTATCTTTTAATTCCTTATAACCATGTAAGCCATAGTTCCAATTCCATAATTCCTTTAATCAAAATTCTTTCTTCTAAATCCTCCAAATATCCATATAGGACCTATATTTATTTAAATCTAAATTCTTAAACTTGTATTTCGGTTATTTACAAAACAACCACATTAATTCATAAACTTTACTCTTAAATTCTAATCTTTATATTATAGAGTTTTAACTTCTTATTTAGCTAAATTGCAAAGCCATCCCTAATATTTTGGTATATAGCTTTTAAATATTATAACTCTCAAAAATTACAACTTAGCCCCTTAAATTCTCGGCTTTAATAATTTATTTCTTATAATTACAATCTAACCACAAAATCTTATAACTTTTTCACAATGTCATGTAAACTATAGTTTTAATTTTAATTCTCCATAAATGCCGAATATATATTATAAATTCCTAAATTACCAAACTAACCCCAAAGAATTCGGCTTTGGTCTTGAACTTTCCATTAATTACATTTTCACCCCAAAACTTTCTATTAGTTACTTAATAACTTATAAACTATAGTCTAAATATTAATCCTTAAAATTTCGAAAGTGAACCTAATAATTCTCTTAATTATGAATTCGCCCACTAATAAATATAAACTTTCATAACAACTTTTATAAATTACATAATAGCCCAAAACTTTATAAAAAGTTATTTAAAGCTTGTTTAAATTATCTAAAATTCTTAAACTTAATTCCTAACCTTATATTATATTATAATTACACCAAACAGCCCTTAGCTCGGTTTTTATAATAAGCACACTAAACTTTGTAAAAATTACATTTAATCCACATAACTTAATTAATTAGTCATTTAGACACTAAGAATATTTTTAACTCACCAAACTTTATGATATAAATTTATATACCTAAGTAGCTCATTAAAACTTATTTATCAAGTAGAACATTCGGCCATAATTTAAATGAGACCTTATGTTATATAAAAGTGGATTTATATGTCTAAGTAATTATAAATAAATTCATAGGAGTCATATAACTCATGTATAAATTATTGTAATGTCTTATATAAATTCTAAGCTCAAAATAAAGCATTTTTGCCTAAGACTTTTCGGCCTAAATTTATTTGTAACATAAATGAATTTTGTGACACAAAAATGTGTCTTAAGGTAAATATTTTCTATATATGTTATAGTTTATATTTTTGGCATATAAAACCATAATTTCGGTATTAATAAACCTAGGAGGTGTACATAATTTTTGTACAATTTTTAGAAGCTTAACAAAGCTTATAATATAAAGATTTATATAGTAAACTTACTTCTTAACAAGGTGGTTAAGTGCTTGAACTTCTTCTTGAATCTCCAAGCTTTCTCCAAGGTAATTGATGCTCCTTCGGTTTATGCAAGAGTGAAGGAGTTTAGGAGTTAGATCTTCAATAAAGATCTTAAGTAGATTTGTAAGTAGTTTTTACAAGATTTACCTTAGCTTTTCTCCTTATATTCGGCACACCTAAGGTAGATGAAGAACAACTTTCCTTCATGAAAATGAAGAAGAAAAGAGTCTTAGAAGAAGTAGAACTTGGTTACACATAAAAATGTGCTTTAAGGATTTACAAGCATTAAAACTACCTTAAGATAACCTTGAGATGCTCCTTGGTTTAATGTTGGTTTGGACAACCTCCTTGGAGAACTAATTGATGTCGAACACTTGTTGTTAAGCTAGGAAGAGTTTTGCTTCAAGGCTTGACAAGAATTGCTAAGAAATTACCTTAAAGATGAAGATAGAAGTTACATCTCCATTAATGGACTTAAGAGCTTCAAAGGAAGAAGATGAAGCTTAGAAGAGAGAGGAGAGAGCTTACCAAATTCGTAGGTGTGGAGTGCAAGAGGGGAAATGACACTAAACTTACGTATAAGGTAAGAGAGTGCCTTAGAATTTGATTTTGTTTTGTTAATTTTTAATGTCAAATGACTATACTTTTTCCTTAGTTTATTACATGGTTTATTGGCTCAATAAATGCCCATGTTCTCTGCATAATTTCGGACATGTGGTGTGTGACAAGGCAAGAGTTGGAAAGAAGATGATTGTGAGCTAGAAGACAAGGTAATTTAGGTAAGTTATTCTTTTGATTTTTCTAAGTTAGGCTTGTCTTCTTCCTCCCTTGTAGAGTCACGAATTCAAGGGTCAAATGGGGTGTCTTAATTGACATTGAAGAGCCAAGGACAAGCATGTTAGGTCACATGGAAAAGAAGGAATCTAGAAAAGTGAATTCTAGATCCACTTTTTACTTTTTCTCATTTGTTTTTGTTCTAGCTCACATGGCCTTATTCCATGGCCTAATTTCGACAGCTTGCTGGTCAAATGAGACCTACATACTTAGACATTAAGTAATATAACACATGGGAAGGTGAGTCACCATGTTCTATGCTTTTTATAAACTTTTAATGCAATTTTTATACTAGTTTTTGCTCTCAAAATCGGCCCCTATAGAGAGTCTTGTTGACTAGTCACACCAACTGATTTAGAAGGTCATTTTAACCCTTTTTAATATTACCAATTCGTGGTATGTCAAAAACTACAAGGCAATTGCGTAAAACGCGTTTTCGTGACACCCGAAGGTGTGTTTTTGTGCTCTAAGGAAATTTTGGGAAACAATTGTTTTTATGAGTTCCAAGTGTTTGTAAACACTTATTATAGTAATTAAACATATTTAAGATGTTACATTGGGTTATATGAGGTTATATCAACCCATGACATAATTTACGGGCCATCGGGACACACCCGGGCAAAAAGGAGCGTTAAGAAATCCTCCTGTGGTTTTTGTTGAATTTTGATGAACCACTTCGTGGGTTATCTTTAGAATGGTAAATAATGATATTAGGAACTCTAGGAATTAATTTTATAGGAGTTCGTGCCACCTCGGCACTCCTCCGAGCTTTTCTTGCTTTAAGGGGCGCGCGTGAGCACTCCCGAGCGTTTTGCGTATTTGACTGAATATAGCTTAGGGAATATATTTATATATTCATATGATGAGTGTATGACCATTTGGTTTGAGTTTTAGAAGGTCATACAAGGTCATGCTTGATCACATTTCTAAGGCGTTTTAGCGTTTATGGTGAAACGACTATTTTTACGTAACGTTTTCATGCATGGGTTTGCATGCGTACGTGAACTGATTTATGTTTGGATTATATTCCAATAAATAATGATTTAATAATATTATTTAGATTTGGGGTATTTCACGATTGTTAAGTACAGACATTGAACATGCTTTAAGATGTAAGGGAGTAAGACTGTAAAGCGCGCTATGCACTAAACAGTAGTTTCAGACTAAGAATCATCCTCAGACCAAAGGTCAGTTGGGGAGAACAATTTAGACATTCGAGAAAATACTAAGAGTATGAGCGTAAGATCTCCAAGGAGAATAGATACACGAGTTACAACTCAATAAGGCCGTGTATATACAAAGACAACACGTGTCCATTGAGACAATTAGGCCTAAGATTATCAGAGTGGTGCAGCGGAAGCTAGCAGATCACTACTTTGAGATTAGACCAAACTAAGTTAAGAATACGGTATAAGTACCGTTAAGAATCCTCGATACAGAGACTAAGTCATTTCTGATCGAACTATGAGTAAGATAGATAACGTGGAAGCTAGAATGCTTGGTAAGAATTAGACATCTTGAACTTATGTTCAAAGATCAAGTAATGTTGATTACGTGGGCGTAATCCATTTTAAGGGGGGTAGAGCGAAAACCGCTTAGCGCATGTTTGTGTACTGAGTACATAAACTACAGTGTGCATAGCACAAAATAATTTGAGAATATGTTTTACATAAACATTTTAAGATAAATCATGGTTATTGCACACTGAAGATGTGAATACCATACATATTAAGTACCTATCTTGGTAACTCCGGTGTGAGTACAAGTTAAGAGAATTAAGGAAGAGGTTTAAGGAGACTTAAGAAATAAGAATATATGAGGTATGAGTCGATATGAGACTATGTGTGAGATAAGAATAAGATAACACTATGAGATATTATTTGATATGAGCATGAGTTAGGATATAGTAATGCTATGTGGTATGAGACAGTGGAAGTTGGTATGAGACTGATATAGAATTTAGTAGGAATTTAAGTCTGGAGGTAGTTACTAAGAGATGAATTGAGAATGTTTGATGGACTTAGTCCACACTTTGGAGATGTATTGATTATGATTAGAAGAACTAAAAAGATAGAAAATTGGACATTAGTGAATTATCTGATGTTTGAAAATGACGTGGGAGGTGGAACTTGATTTTCTAGGGATCAAGGGAAACCGAACACAAATTGAAGTGGAAGGATAGCTCGACACTGATGCTGATCACATCAGGGTTGGATGATTCCTGAAACTCCCTACCAGTGGTCACAATTAAATCACACTAAGAATAGAGGCCTTAGGATAAAATGAAATTGGAGTTGCTTGTATTTTTAATTAGAGGAATTATTCCTCACATGACCTCGTAAAAAGGATTACCTTTTTACTGAGTCTCGCCCATGGAGTCGAGGACGCACGAGCCTTTGTCTTCGGACCGGTGACATGGGGAGAGCAGCGTGTTTTGTATTCTAGCCCATGGTGACAAGGACGAATGAGCCATTGTCTACGGACCGGTGACATGGGAGAATACGTTGGAATTATGTGAATGTTTTAATCATCAAAAAGGAACAAAAGGAATTTTGAGTGCTACACATGCTTAAGCATGTTGTGTGATATTTAAGTATAAAATATGGTGGATCCAATGATCCAATGAGATTAAGTATACATAAGTATGATCTATATGATCTAAGGAAAGAGGTAAGACATGCATTCTAATAAGAAAAGATGCATGGGAACTTTGGGGACAAAGTCCTTTTAAGGGGGGTAGATTGAAATACCCCAAACCTAAGTATGTTAATTAAACATCAAATCATGATGTAGTAAGGCTAAAATATGCCTTAGAAAGATTGGTAGACAATTTAAACCAAGGAAAACACAAGAAAGTGTCTTAAGGGCAATCAGGGCAAAAACGTGCTCTAAGCTTGGAGAGACTTGGGTGAGTACCCAAATATCATGATAAGACCTTAGTAATATCCTAATGGTCATTTTAAATCAATTAGCAAAGAAAACCGAGCTTGAAAACAAGTTAAAACACAAAATGTGCTTTAAGAAGTCTTAAAGCACATTTTTGAGAAATTGTCTTAGAATTGAGTTTGAGTGGCTAAATGTCCATCATTACTCTTTAATCAACATGTGTACTAATTAGTATCACATTAGGAGGTCTAAATCAATGGGAAATCAAAAATTTCCCGATTATGTGCCTTGATTAGTGAATAGTAACTATTTAGTGACTAGTTTAAGTTTTAATCAAATAAGTCAATTAATTGGTCAACAAAGACCATGTTAGCCTTATATTAAGAGGGTGGCCGGTTTTTATGTGGGGAGTCACCATATGAGTCATCAAATGAGAAAGGAAAGAAGAGATAGTAAAGAAGTTACTATTTGCTTTATTAAAGCAAAATATCTTATATTAGCTCACTTTTCTCCTCTTTCCTTCATTCTTCTTCTTCACCCACGGTTTCTTCTTCTTCTCTCTGTTCCAAAACCGAGAGAGCTGCTCTTCCATGGTTCTCTATCTTCAATCACTTGCCAAATACAACTCCAAGCTCCAAATCCAAAACAAATTGCATATTTGTCTTAGTTAGGTCAAGACCTACCTTCCTATCTTTTCAAATCTTTCAAAGCTCCATTTTGGTGCCATGAGAAAACTCCATTGATGGAGGAAAATCAAGTTTGAAGAGCTCATTGGCTTCTCCATTCTCTTAAGGTAAAGAAAATGTAAGAAAAACCATGTTTCCACCATTTCTACACATTACCGAAAATTACTACTCATGGGGATTCATTTTTATCCATTGTTCTAGCTTGATTCTATTCTCCAAGGGCTAGAGGAGGTCCTACTTAATTCATATCCAAGCTTGCTTTGAGAATCCAAGGTAAAACATTCAGTTTAATACCTTAGAACACATTTTAACCTAGGGTTTACTCCTTAAGGTTAGTGTATTGTTTAGTACTCATATGAGTCATTGAATATGATTAGAACATTGGCAAAAGGGAATTTAAGTGGTGGCCGAGATCTAAGCAAGAAGAAGGCCTAAGGAGGAGATTAAGATAAGCTTGAGAAAACAAGGTAAAATGCTTACCTAATGGTGGTTTAAGATTAAGGAATGAGTTTTAGATAAATACCAATGTGGCTTAGAGCTTACATTGTGTATTGGGTTATATAACCTAAGGAAAAAGAACTTAAACAAGCTTATGAACTTGTGATTAAGGAGCTAATGAGAATGAGTTAGTAATATAAGTTTAAGGTGGATTTTAAGAGCATTATAACTACTATGAGATTGATGAGTGTATTTGCAGGTTGAAAGCTTATATATGTGGGAAATTCAGTGTTTAAGTTTAAGTCTTTAAGGCCTAAGAGCCATGTCATTTAAGAGCCTTAGTGCTATGCAATCTAAGATTATTGCAATATATTGAGTTTGTTGTGAATGAGTTGATTTGGGTGAGAAACAAGATGAGAAAGGACTTGATGTGTGTGAGTTAGTTGAATGAGGAAAAAACATTTGGGCATGATAAATACTAGGGAAGCTATGGCGAAATTTGAGTAGAAAACAGAGTGTTTAAGTGGTAGTGGTGAGCTAATATGCCCTAGGGTTTACTAGGGAGCATGAAAAGAAAATTGGGTGGAAATGAATTAACTAAGGAGTTCTTGAGGTTTAGAATGACCTAGAGATGTCTAGGAGGAATTAGAGGATTGGTGAGTGTATTAAACACACCAAAATCATGATATGAGGAATGTAAGACTTGTGCATAAGTTTTAAGGAAATGATGTATAATGTTTTGAGAGGAATTAGTTATGAACTAGAGAGTAAAACAATAAGAGTTTTGGGAAGTTTGTGTAAGTGGTGGTGATGCTAGTAGTGGACTAATAAGGTTTTAGTTAGATGACTATGAGAGGACTTGGAGATGGAAGAGAAAAATGTAAGAGAATGTTGTAAGTTGTCAAGGAAAAGACTAGGAATGTATAAGAGTGTATGATTATGAGAATGGTGTGTAAGTTGAGAAAAAGAGGTGTAGATGTCTAAGAGGGACTAGGGGATCCAACTGGTTAATTTAAGCACCAGAACCATATTGAAGGAATCTAGGAAACTTTACAAACTTTGAAGGAAAATAAGGTATAATGACTTGTAGGCATGTGCTAGAGTACATATAGCTTTGAGAAGTGTGAGTAAAGCAAATGGGTCGTGCATGATGATGCTTGAGGAGTACTTGAGATAGTTGTGAAGAAACACTTTGGATAGTTGAAGTTTTAGACAAAGTTTACATGTTGGAAATGTAAGGAATTAAGTATAAGTGTTAAGAGTTTAGTAAGAACTTGAATAATGATCAGGAATTTAGAGGTGAGTTAATCCATGAGTTAGGAGGATTTTAAGTGCTAAAATGGTGTTGGAACATGTGTTAATACATGGGAAAAAGATTAGAAGAAGTTTGGACAAAAGAACAAGTGTGGAAAGAGGTTCAAAACTGTAAAATTTGACAGTTTAAGATGTGGTCCGGGACTTAGTCCTTGGATAAAGTCCCGGACCAGCACTAAAATCAGGCCGAGAATGAACCCAGGGGTTGGTCCGGGACCTTGGGTAAGTACCAAGTCCCGGACCATAGCTAAATAAGGCCGAGACTGAGGACAGACATTGGTCCGGGACCTTAGGTCCGGACCATGTCCCGGACCAGGCAAAAATACAAAGAAAGTGTGCTTTCAAGAGGTAAATGAAGGGGCTTGTTGGGGAATGTTATTATAAGGTTGTTAAGAGTTGTTTGGTGGAGTTTTAAGGATATTGGAGGTGTGAACAAGTGTGAGGTAAAATGAGAAGTAAGTAACATAAGAGGTTAAGCTTAAACTACAATGACTTAGAGGTACTTAGTTGGAAATCATTAGTGATTAAGTAAGCTAGGTTAATTAAAAGTAATTAACCACCCAATTTGGTGAATGTTTTAGGGTTTGAGAATTTGGACTCCGGAAGAGAGTAAGCAGCCGAACGACCAACGGTGAACGGTACAGTTGTTTCTTCTTGTGACCTGCTTGCTAACGAGGTGTCCCTCGGCTTGTGTGCTATTTGTTTTGTGTGCTCACTAAACAAGATAAGGCATGCAACCGGAACATATTATATATATGTATTGTATTGTTGTGTGATGTTTGAAAACTAACACAACATACCGTGAGAACTTACTAACCAATGTTTAGTAAGGGATTGAGTGAGACTAAGGACCCCCTAATGAGGGACGATATGAACCGAAAGAGGTTAACCAACAACAGGGTCTTGAGATAACTACTAACTGGAACTTGAGTGAGGAAACCCGGGACCGATCTCCGGTCATGCATGCTAAGGAAAGGGGGTCGTTATCTATAGCAGATTCGACCTCCGCTTAAGGAACTGGTCTTCAGACTTGTTGCCTAGGGCCGGTTGCCGGCTCAGCTACGCTGGACTCCCGTCCAGAGTAGGTGGCATTAAGATGGTGCGGTGGGATCACCTAAATCCCAGGTTCGAATTAGATACAACCAATCCCTTCCAGGAAAGGTTTGTATACTGAGATTAAGATTGAGATTAAGATTAGGATTAAGGTAAGATTAAGTTAAGTTACAATCATTCCTTTTTAAAGGATGATTTGTATTATTGAGATTAAGATTAAGATAAGCTACATCCACTCCTTATTAAAGGATGGTTGTTTCTAAGATTAAGATAAGAATCAGATTGAGGTAAGATAAGGATGGACTAAGATTAAGAGGGAACATTACTTAAGGAGTTAAATAACTAACTCTCTAATTAAGGGAACGCATTTAAGTCGTTCGTTGTGTGTGAACTTTGATTGTTCATATCTGAGTTGTTGTTTATTGCACTTTCTATTATGTTGTGCATCTAATCAACCTCCATGCTATCGACAATTAGTCGTCGTAGCCACGTTAGCTTGGGGGCCATGAGAGGATCGTACCAGCATTCGTGCTGACCCCCTCGGGGGCTTCTTTTTACTACACAGGTGAACATCAGGAGGCGGCCGTCGCGAGAGTAAGAAGGAGTACAGCTGTTAAGGGTTTAGTTTGGCCTACGAGTTGTGCATGTACACTCGTATGGCAATTTGAGTTAGTAAGATGTATAGGATGTGAGGGGATTGTAAGAAGGATATGTATATGGTTAAGATTGTTGTACTAATGTTCGGTATATTCTGTAGTCAGACCGTGGCAAGGTTCTGGATTGTAAAGAATTCCGCTGTGACATGTATGTATATATGCTGTTAAGTTGCAAGACCACAATTGGATTGAGTTGGGGTGTTACACCTGCTGAAGGATGGACCTTCTTCTATTCATTCCCCCACAAACAACAAACCATTCATGCCAAACAGTAGGATAAACTAGGAATCCTGGAATGAATGGCATTCTGAAATGACTGAAATTAAAATTTAGAAATGAAAGCAGGCTTAACCATATACATCGCAAAAATTAAACAAACATCGTAACAAATTCATGAAGCAATAAGATTATTTGGGTATAGATTAAGTACCAGGTTGAAGTAAAATCATCCTCGTGTAATAGAAACTAGATTATGGGGAGAGGAACGCTACTTCACCTAGCGTTTTGTTTTTTCTCATGTGAGAGTACTGCAAATAATGGTAGATTATATAACCTCCTCTACTTTTTTTGAGAACCACCCAACATATACAAAACAAACAGATGTTGAGTAACTTTTTCAGAATAACAAGCTGTTAGTCTAAACAAAATGAGGAAGGAATAACATGTGTGCAAAAAATGGGTCTCGTTAAAGAGAGTGGCCATCAGAGTCAGCCATACAAAGCGAAGACCTCTTCGAACTGGGACCAAAGAAAAACGTGAGTTCATAATAAGAGACGTCAATGAGGCCACAACCGAGCCTGGAAGACGTTAGGCCAACACCAAGCAGATGAGTAATATAAGAAAAGAACGAAGATCCTCAACAAGAGGCATCAGCAGAGGACATATTCAAACAGAGTCAAGGTCACTGGTGTATTGTCAGAAGAACACTTCGAATCCGTCATGGACTGAGTGTAAATTGTTAAATGAATTATTCAAAGTTTTACACGTTTATTAGATTCATGAGTTTTATTGTTTTAAAGTAGTTAGTATTAGTGGGATTAGTGGAGATAGTGGGTCTATTAGTTGCCTTATATTTTGGCATTACTTTGGATAGTTTCCATCGTTTTAGGATCTGAAATTATAGTTTACTATCTATTTAAACCCTTTGTATTCACTCATTTCAACATAGTGAAATATATCTCGTCAATTTTTGTAACACCCCTACTATTAATACGAACATTACCGTCCAATCTCCTCGTGCTTTCAGAGTCATGCAGCGGATACATACTTACATACAATGGGTGATACAATGCCGTTAGTCTCCCACATGGCTAACAAGGCTACTACTTCTATATATAGCATCGGTCTGATGGACCGGAATCCCGAGTACTACATATCTGTAACACATACTCCATTTACCAAGTAATTACTACAATCATCATTCAATAAAATACTCCAAGTTCAATACAAAATAATCCACATACCGAGTTTACTAGGTTCCAAATCAAATACAATACTTCTCCCAAATTTATACATACTCACTAAGAGTCTATCTATTACCCCTTCCTCACAAACTACCTACTTCTAAATATGAAGGCTTGCCACCGGTCTCTTATCTTGACTGTATCCGCTTCGGGTACCTGCACACTAAAAACATTTCCCCTACGGGGTCAGCTTTCGCTGCGCATGATAACCGCATACCCCGCGTACTAGTGAGGGTACGCCGACCACTTGGTCGTATACATGCAGTTCATTTATTCACACAACATGCATACATGCTTTCATACACAATACAATAATACTTACGCAAGGCATACCTACACACACTTCATTACATACAGGGAATACAATATACCATCCAATACCCACTTACCTTCTTCCGAAATACACCTACTCATTACATACACAATATAAAATTCTTGTTAGCTTCATTGGTCCACTCGGGTTAATCGGGTGGAGATTACTCTTTTACTCGTTACTCCATACATACGCATACATACTCATACTCATACTCATACTCATACTTACTACTTACTCTTTCTCTTACTCTTACTCTTACTCATGTTAAGTCGTCAGGACCACCGGCCCGGGGACTACTCTGTCCCACCACCGGGATTTACTTGACTCACCAATCCGGGATGCTACCCATTTAAGGGGTTTGGGCCGCGGACCAGCTTAAGAGTTAGGAATTGAAGCTATATCGGACTTCTACTCATTCCAATTTACTCACTTAAGTTAGGAGTTAGGTAGTTAGGAATTAGTAGAAGTCAACATCCAACCACATACACAAATACATTATTCATATACACATCCATACAAATACAATACAATATATAAGTACACTACAAGGTACAATTACACATCATCATCATTCATATATTTCATGAATTATACAAACTATTGTTCAAGACAAATATCGAGAACAATGTAAACAAGCACAAGTAAGTGCAGTATAATCCGATTCATGCATTTATCTTATTAGGTGGTCAAATAAGCACACAAATCGGGGTAACCAGATTAGGATACAGGGCATGAAGAAATCATACATTTTTACCGGAATTTACTTTACCATGTCACCTCACACTCCTCGGGTTGTTTCGAACCACTGACAACATTTCAAGTGGTTCTATTAATATTAAGATACAATGGTATGTAAAACTAATACTCCCGTAATTAACCCCGTTACCCATTAACTTTAGTTTTACTCAAGTGTGCTTAACTTTCTTACCTTCATTACTTTAGCACTAACGCCTTACTCATGCATATATATATATGTATGTATATATATATATATATATATTTATATATGCATATATATGTATGTATATATATATGTATATATATGTAATATGTACATATGTATTTATATATTCATCTAATTAAATTTTAAATTTTTTTTTACATAGGCCGACCGACCCACTCTGGTAGGTCGCCTGGGTAGGTCGGCTGCCAGATGAGTACCCGGGTTACAGAATTCGGCCGACCGACCCAGTCTGGGGTAGGTCGCTGGGTAGGTCGGCCTGCAGAACCCCTTTTAATTATCTACTTTGAATTCCAATTCACCTCAATTCTCACCCAATCTTTCCACATGTTCTACATGTTTAAACACTAATTAAATCCTCTAATTCACTTAGTTCATCAATCAAATTCATTTCTCAATCCTAAATCAACGTACACAATTTTTTCCTTATTTCATTCCAACACTATACCAATTTTCTTTCTCAATGCTACAGATTTTTAAACAAACTTCTACCATCCAATAAATTCCTCTAACAATGCCACTCCTAGCATTCTAATTGCATGATTCTCACCATCCTACTTCCCATCCCATACCTAGCTCTTCTCCAATCTGTTTCAAGGAATCAAACTACTCACCTTAAGTCCTCCAAATACACTTAATTCCTCTAGTTTCTCCAATGTTTTTAACACTTCTTGCTACAGCTTTTACCACTCTTTTATTCACATGATACTACTACCATTCCATAGTTACTAATCATCTCTACTAACTCCAATACACCCCTTGGTTTTTCCATTACTTAACTCTCTTCCAAATCTGTTTTAACATGATTAATCACTCATAACTACTACCAAAAAACACCCTCGTTTTTGTCTAGGTTACCTCTCCTTATACATCTAAGTCCTCTAATTTCCATACAAATTTGGGCAGAGGTTCCCCTATATTTTAACATTGCCCACACATTGTTCGGTCACAAATGCCCATTATACAACCTGTTATTCAAGGCATCAATGCACATTTCAGCTCCATCACACACAATAAATTTCCTGCACATACACATACTTCCCAATGTTCTACCCAGCTTTTAAACATCTTTCAAAGGCCCAAAACTGTTACATTCTATTTCTCATTATACTACAAACATACCAATTACTCATTACCATAGACATTACTCATTTTTTTACTTACACAAATCTGTTACACTACAATACAAAACCAACTCAAGGTAAGAGCATTTACCTTGTGATTCTAGTTTCTTTTTCTTTCTCCCTTCCCTTCCTTTCTATTTCTTTTCCTTTCTTTCCTTCTTGTTCTCGGTTTCAAATGGAGTTCACCACGCCAAGCTACAGCCCATACCAATACACAAATTCTAACTTAGAATTTCCTCCTTAAACTAGCCTAGGGTTTGTACATGTTTAAGGTTTAAAAAGAGTATTACTTCAACCATAAGTGGAGTACTTGGCTAGCAAGAAGCAAGATTCCAGCACCAATGAAGAGACCGAAATCGGCTGGAACAATAAGACACCAACAAGGGCTCATTGGAATTTTCGTTTTGCAAGTAGGGGCGGTGGAAAAAGATGGAGTTTCAAGATGATTTTTACCTCAATTCATCAAGGAGAAAGAGGGTGGTTCATAGGGTAGTCTTGAAGCTCCAAATGCCATACCCATGAAAACGAAAATGCTCCTTTTCGGATTTTGAAAAGAAGAAATGTTCCTCTGATGAGAGGCTTCCAAGGTACAGTTTTTAATTTTGGAGGAGATTGGAGGTAGTAACAAGAGGAGAGAAGTGGTTGTGTGTGGTTTGTTTCATTCCTCATGGCTGTCACTGGGAAGAAGGAGAAGAAAGAAATGAGAGAGTGAGGGTGGGGGTTCTACGTGAGTGAAGAGATGTGGGTAGGAGAGAGAGTGAGATAGGTATAAGTAGTTACTTTATGTTTTTTATTGTTTTGTCTTTTGCTAATAAGAAGAGAGTGTGAGGGAGTGTGAGGGGATGAAACTGTCCCACACAACACACACACAGAGTTACATTTTAATTTAAAAGTGGACACATAAGTTTGGTTATTATGTTCTACCCCACAACTTCCCGTTTTGACAGTTTTACTAATTCTCGTTTTATTGATTTTATTGGTTCTAATGTTCACTAGTATTTATTAATGCACTATTTAGTTGACAAAATTGTACGAGTTATTTGACCCGCTTAAAGACGTGTTTTCCCCGGTTACCTCAAAAACGCGCTTTAAGTTCATTAGTGTTTTTAATCCATTTACGGATCCGTTTTTTCTTCGGGATTTGTTCCCTACTATTTTATTTAGACTTAATTAAGCCTTTAGAAATCCGAATAATCCGCTAACAAAACAAAAACCGAGTTGAAATACCCCAAACCTTAATGTGTTAATTAATTATGTACTTATAATTTTCTAAGCTATAAGTCCTTGAGATCATTGGTGAAGAAATAAAAGCCAAAAAGGAAAAGAGAATGCGTAGTTTAAAAGACACAAAAATGAAAACGCATATTTAATTATGTTAGGAGGCATATAACCTTCACTAGGGTTATAAATATATTTTTATACCCTAATTACATACTAAGAACATGTGGGAAAAATTCCGGGAAAACAGATCCAAATAATGCGTTAAAACGCTAAGGAGTCTAAAGCGCGTTTTTCGAGAAAACCCGAAAACGTGACTTTAAATAGTCAAAAGACCCCGTAAAAAAATTATAGTTGATCATATAACTATAAATAAACATTAATGGGAGTATAATAACCATTAAAATTAAATAAACGATAAAATTCCGGAAAATGGGCCCGGTTAGTGAATAGTGCTAAAACCGGGTAAATAAACGAGTGTTTTCTGTAATAAATGAAAAACGCTCCAGTTACATGTTATAGTGGGGGCGGTTTTTATAAGTAGTCAGCCCACCCCTTTACTAGTTAATAACTAGCTAGCACAATAAAGAGCAAAAAGCATAAAAAGTGAAAAGTTAAAAAGTAACTCTCCTTCTCTCTCTCCTCTCATTTTTCTTTTCTTTCTCCTCTCTCCCCTTCCTTCTTCTTTCCAGACGTCTCCTTCCCCCCATCCATGGCTGGCAATTTTCATTCTCCCCTTCCATGGCTACTTCATTTTCTTTGCCTTGCCCAAGCCTTATTAAGGCTCAAAATACAAAAATAACCACATATTCTTCTTCCTCTCATCATCCTCTACCTTCCTCTCTTTTCGGAATTTCAAAAGGATGAACTTCATCTCCATGGGTTTTTCCCATTTGAAGAGAAAATGGCATATTCTTGAAGCTTGGAGTCTCCTCTCTCTCCTAAGGTAAAAATCTCTAAGAAAAACCTCATTTTTCTCCATTTTGTAGTGGTAGCCGATTTTGTATCTCTCTCTTACCTTGTTTTTCTTCTTGGTTTTGAGCTCCATTTCAACCCTCCAATGGTGGAGTAATTCCCTTCTTGATTCAAGGGTGAGAACCCCTCTCAAAAATCTCCAAAGGTAAAACCCTAACTTGTACTCTAAGCCCTTTTGTCGAATTGAGATTTCCTAAGGGTTTAGATAATTAATGGAATGTATTTTGTGTTTCTTGAATGTTGGGATGGAGTTTTGAAACTCCATTCCCTCTTGACAGGTTTTGAGGAGATGAGGAGCAAGAGGAGAATTTTGGAGAGACTTGTGAATTTAAGGTAAGAAAACTACCTTAATAACTATCTTGGTTATTTAAGAATTTGGGATGGGTTAAATTGAATAATGAACCCAAAATGTGGGAAAGTAATTGTTTAGTTGATTGAGGGATTTGTGAAATTAATTGTGAATCAAAGGGCCTTGGAGCCAAGTGTTTCGAGTTGTGGCCATATTGTGGTTATTGAGAATTTTGGAGTTATGTTATTGTTGATGGACTTTGAGGATTTATTATGTGCTGGTAGGACCCTTTAAGGGTGTGGTTAGATTAGGATTGTAAATGGTGAAAATTGGTGAATGCGGACATGTAAGGTTTATGGGGAGGTTATGGCGAAATTTTGGTAGAAAATGAGTGTTTTGATGATGGCTTGGTGAATGGGAGAACCTTAGTGTTATAGTGTTGGGTAGAGTGGATTAATGGCCTTATAATGGTAGATGGAGAATGGAGTATAAAATGAGTTTTATGGTTGTGGTATGAAGGGTAAATGTGCCAAATGATGTTAGAACACATTAGGAGGCTTGTGGAGAAGTTTGGAAAAGATTTGACAACTTTTGGGCAGATTCTGGTGGCGTCCGACCCAGGGGTCCGACCCACAGTTGGGTCGGACGACCTCTGTTGGTCACCTGTAATTGCTTCTGGAATGGTCCGACCCAGAGGACTTGGGTCGGACATGGGTCGGACAGGCGCGTTAGGAAAGACGGAAAGTTTCTGGATTGGTCCGACCCAGTTGGTTGGGTCGGACATGGGTCGGACAAGGTAGAGTTCTTCAAACCCGAGAGTTACTGGAAGGGTCCGACCCAGTCGGTGGGTCGGACGGTGGGTCGGACGGCCCCAACTTATATAAAAAAATAATAATAATGATAATAGTAACATAGTAATCATATGTATGTATATATGTAGGTAAGTACATAAGTAAAGGACCTTAGTAATATACCATTAATGTGACACCAATGGTAGGAAAGTAAGTGTATGAGTAGGAAAACAAGTATGAAAGTAATCAAGTAGGTAGAGAGTATGAGAACATTAAGTATAACGAGATGACGGGGTTACCTATGGGTGCATTAGTCGTTAAACAATTATATTACCCCGATGTTAATGGAAACAATTGTGATGTTACCAGTTGTCCGAGAATTATTCAAGGAATATAAGAGGACAATAGAGTGGACCGCGGTGACAGGTATGGTTTCTTGCAACCTGTGTCCTACCAGATTACACCGGCTTGTATGCCAATGTGTTTTTCTGTATGTTTGCCACCTTGCAAGATAAAGCATGAAACGAGTTTATAGTAATTCATTATTGTGGCGTAATTAATTCCGATACCGCTTAACCCTAATTATGTGCTAAATAATAGTTAACCGACCTTAGGTTGACATAAGAGATCGGTATTTGGAATAAACGTCCCAACCCACGGGAACGTTCTAACTACGGCTATCCGTGCGTTTGTGTATGTTGTGACTATGTGTGATGTATGTGACCTTGTTTTGTGTGTTGCTGCTATCGGATACAGTTATCCATGTTTGTTAAAAAGGGATGTTACTCCCCTTCTGGTCTAACAGAGTTAGTAACACTATGTGATGTATGTATGTGATGAGTTCCATAAAGGAACCTTTAACTAATATGTATATGTTATGTATGGTGAGGAATCCGGTCGTTACGGTCGCGCGTATTGTTTGGGAGTTGATGTATATATGTGAATCAACTCCCATCCTGTTATGTTAGGGTTGTTTTCCTTCATTGGATTTCGACCTCCCACTAGCTTAGCCAAAGCTTACCTACCCAACTTCCAATCGGGTTAGGGGGAAATCATGTTTAACGTTGGTAGGGTGTTGATGCCTAAGTTCGCTTCGACTCCCTCTTTATTATGTTACGGTTGTTTTTCCTCCTTGAATTACAACCACCCACAAGCTTAACCAAGGCTTACCTACCTCATCATTATTGGAGCTAGGGGGAAATTGTGTAAGGTGTGATCGAACCTATATGAGGCCGCCATACCTAAGTAAAGAAAATGTATGTATGTTGCGCTCGTGCTTATATCACCCCGGCACTCCCTAAGTAAAGTTTATGTTCTCTAAGAAGAATGGAATTAAGTTTGTGTATGCTATTAAGTGAAATGTGTTGTTATGTTGTGTGTACTAACCTTGTGTTTGTGTTCTGTTAACGGATGTGTGCTTTTAAGCATGATGTATGTGGGTAATGTGTGCATGTTTTAAATAAAATCAATCGCATGCTAAGACGACAATTAGTTGTGCGTGGCCCGGTAGCATGCGGGTTGCGGGATTACCATACCAGCAAAGGTGCTGAGCCCCTTGGGGGCCACCCTTTTCTTCTTTTTCTTGTTTCAGGTACAAGGAATCGGAAGCTGTTCGAGAGTAGGACGGGGTAGTTGTTTGTATGTGGTAGTCATGTGAAATGTGGTTGTATTGTAGGTGTAGTAAGACCGAAATTGTGTCGGCGTGAGTTAGTAAATACTCAGTACAGTTGTAATGTAAGTGTATATTGAATGTTGGACATGGAACGGGATTAATGTGTAGTTGCTCGGGAGTTTAGTCCATCAGACCGGTACGATGTATGTATGTTAGCCTTGTTAGCCACGTGGGTGGCTAACGGCGTGTAACACCAGAGAGTTGAGTTATGTTGTGAGTTATGATTTCCGCTGCAAAGTATTGTTAAGTGTGTTATTTGTAGTTGGGGTGTTACAGAGGTCTAATACCTCCTATGGTTAATTAACGCTTATTTAGCGTCTTTCGCTTTTTAAGCGTTTCTTTATTTCTTTTGGATTTATTTTCCCTTACCAATATTTCTTAATCATTATTAGGCTCTTAAATACCTATTAGGATAATTTAATCACCATATTTAAGGTCAGGGTATTTCAATCTACCCCCCTTAAGAACTTTGTCCTCAAAGTTGTTCGAGGTTACAGGTTTACAATACTTGCTAATTCATACTCGTCTATGCCAAAGGTCGTACATTCTTCCTCCTTACTGATTCTCAAATCCATTACTCAAGGTTTCTACTTTCCATGCCATGCCAATGTACAATCATTACTTGAATTCGCATTACTACCAACCATCCAGTTCCTCATTACCAATTTATACATACATACAATGCAAAGCTATTCCCAAAGCAATGCCATACACATACAATCCCACAGGCACTCAGGTCATCTAGACACAGGACTCCTTTATGTCTTGCTGCCCTTGGAATAATACAACATGCTACACTACTATCTTCTCCGGTATACGTTCCTAACAAATCCTTCATCTCCAGGCTAAGAAACTTCCTTCCAACAACTAATTAGAAATCCTTCTAAAGCATACAACTCCAAATTTCAATTTATATTCATTACTTCTATCCTATGTGTGATTCTTGTGACCACTTGAGGGGAGCTTCAAGAATCGTTCGACCCTGATGTGATCAGCACCAGTGTTGAACTATCTTTCCACTCCAATTTGTGTTCGGTTTCCCTTGATCTGATCAGGATCAAGTTCGACTTCCCACATCAGTTTCAAACAAACAAATAATTCAATTATTTTCATTTTTTATATTTTTACTCCTCCCAGTCATTCATACATCTCCAAGGGATGGAATCAATCCATCAATCATCCTCACTCTACTTCCCGAATGCTTTACTCCATGGTTCAATACCTAAATGCTCATTCCATCAACCTTCACTACTTCCATCCATTACTCTCCATCATTCCAATTATTCTAACTAGGGATTACCATACTTGTAAAATTTAGTTGTCCTCAATTTACTTACAATAACTTACCTAGGTATACACTACTCCTATACTTCATTCATCTACTACTCTCATTCATTCCGTACTACTTCTTCAAAGGCTACAATACTTGTGGAACTCCATCCACTACTCATTACTCTTCTTTACCAATACTCTTACACTAGGTTACAAGTTGGGTATACTCGTCCTATGGTATTTGCATCTCTCATGCCTAATTACCATAATTACAATGTGAATGAATACGTATGTTTATTTAACATAGGTACCAATCATCAATTTGATTCTCATTTGTGCTATGCACATTATAGTTTATGTGTTTTATTCATAAAATTCACATTATGCGGTCTTCGCTCTACCCCCCTGCAGACTATATATCGTGAGTGGTTAAACTGGTGTAAAATTAAAAGAAAAGAAATTAAAAACTCAAAATAAACGTCGGGCTGCAAACAAAATCCCGGTCGTGGTAGTATAGTAAAAATGTAAGCGACCGGATGTCGAACCGTGGGACTAATGTGCATATTATAGTACCTAAGCGTGTCACAAGAGGGGGATTAATTGACTTGTTTTTATAAATAAAAAGGGAAGATAAAACGACTAAATTAACAGATAAACTAAACGGGACTCTGGTTCACATTAATATAATATCTGCTCTTTCATGCTAGGTCTACTGGTTTAATTATAACTGTTTGGCAAGATTCCTGTTATTTTCTTAAGGTCCGATGAAAACTCATAAGAACTCGTTCACCTGTAATGCAAGGTCCGATGAAAACTCAAGCAAAAGCCTGCAAACGGCAGAGGAGTGTTGAGGGATTACATTTGCAACTGAGTACTAACTTAAACGATGAAAATAAGTTTCCCCCAGTTTTACGGCTTAATCAACCCATCTGTTTCCAACCGATGAAATCAAAAACAGACTTAGTAAAGCATTTTAATAAATTCATGAGGTTTATTAAAAGATGCGAGAAAACCTTTAAACGTAACAAACTTCATTAAATTAAAAACCAGTAAAACATATTGCATAATTAATACAGATACATAATAATTATTCCCAGAGTATACGTAAACTAATGAAATGAAAAGAAAACAAATGGAGAAGCGGGAGATTAGAAATGGAATGAACGAGTGAGAGAAGGTGAAGTGGTTCGAAGATGGACTGATGGGGGTGAATTGGAACTCCGGAAGGAACCACGGAAGGAGCCTCCGGAAGGACACTGGAGAAGGTGTTTTGAGCGTTGTATTTATAGAGGAAGAAGAAACAGAGCAGCAGCTCATTGATTGAGCTCGTTGATTGCAGCTCCCCATTGATTGCAGCTCATTGATTGCGCAGGGGACAGGGCTGCAACACGTGCGTGATTTCTGGTAGGCGCCGACTGCTTAAAGGATATGGCGGAGGCAACTTGTAGAGGGAGTCGGCGAAGAAGATAACCCGTTGATTTCCTGGACATTTACACGTGTCCGCTAGATTTCATGCGGTCTCCTCTCTATCTTGTCCGCATGTTAATAGGCGGTTGCATGTAAGTTCGTCCGCCTGTTATGTGGCGGTCTCCTCTCTGTATTTCCTCTCTGTCTTGTCCGCTCAATAAGGGGCGGTTGCCCTCTCTGTCTCGTCCGCCTGTTATGTGGCGGTTGCTCTCTCTGTGTTGTCCGCATGTTATCAAGCGGTACAGAAGAGGCGGACACGCTTCTCTGCGTGCATGTCGCGTGGCTGTTTAATCCCTTAATAATATATATGTCTTTGTTTGTCATTTTTCCTACATTTTAACATATAATACATCAGTTAATATAACAACATAAATATAGGAAAACCCCAAGATAAGTGAGAAACATTACTAAAAATGTTACAAATTATAAGGTGATTAAACCTTAAAAAGTCTATATGTTTTGCACTTATCACCCCCTTAAAAGGGATTACGCCCACATAATCTACGATATGTTATTATTATTAAACATTGGTTTAATCAGTTTGGGCAAACTGAAGCGTTTAGCTTCACTACGGTATAGTATATAATATGCTCTAGTCAACAGGGTCTTAACCATACCAATGGTTTAGTCTTTGCACCAAGAGTTCCTATATGAGTTTATTTAACTCATATTTAATTCGGTTCTAGCCTAATCGGCTTCAAGGTATTAATAGCCATTCTGCTATACTTACTAGGTATATTATCTCCTAGTTAGGGCCCACTAGCTTCTGCTGCGCGACCCTGATAACTCGGGTTATTCACCCTTCTTGTTATCCTTAATGTGCTATACATCACCTTCTTATCCGTCGATTATGGGAATAAGGTTTACTAAACAAATGCGGTATACTTTTACCGTGTTTGAACTCAATGGGTTTAAGATTTATAACCAGCTCTCTGGTAACCTATTGCACATGCTCTTTATGCTTCCACGATTATTCATTAAGTTCCTCCGACTTATTGTCGGGCGAGGTTAAGTCACTACTTAGTTGTAGTGCTTCCTCTGTTGTCAATAGCTTCTGAATTATACCAGTTCTTCTGGTTCAGTACAAGTGTCTTTTACTTGTATGACCTTGCATTTTCTATGCGTCGGTCCTTGTGACTTTGTTATGTCTCCTTTCACCTTTATTCCAACGGAATTCACATCTCGTGGTTGTTAGTGTGTTTCACACTCTTCGTGCTCCTTTGGCCTTAGGCCGCACGGTCTGTTGCTAAGAATGCTTGACTAGCTTATGCCATGTTTGTGGTGAAAAGAAGGATTTACTACGGTTTACATTCTTCATATCCCTAGCCATCCCATTAGATCATTAGCTGCACAAGTGCCATACCAAAACACTCAGTCACACAGAGTGCAGAGGCGTAAACGCTTGACAATAAGTCACTTATGTGATATGAAGGAATATTTCTGCCTGTCATCCCATGCTTATACTCCGTGTTATTATCTGTTATTTCCTCATAGCGGTCGCCTGTTGCGCGCCGTAATCTTACTCACTGTACAACATTGTTTTTACTGTTTCTGTTACTGTGGTAGTTCCTCTTTACTTATTGTCATTATTATTGGCACCATCTCCTTATGGTGTACCTACACTAGGAGGTTCCTAGTTCATATGTATGACGGTTGTCGTAGTACCGCAATACTATTATCTTCCCATTGTGGGGATGTTTTATTCCAATTTAGGTTTCATGTGCAGGTTAGCTTACCTCACATTACTTCCTCATTCATGATATAGTCTACCAAATAACTTAGTTGACCCAAGATGAAGTGGTTTATCGGGTTACAAGCTCTCTTGAGCGTTGGTCATTCATGGTGTGTAGTGTGCACACACATTGATTGTAGGCTCTAGCGGTGTAGTTCTACTGGTATGTACCTCACCAGACATCCCAAGAAACTTCTTGGGTTTTCCGGTCCCATTCTCCAACTGGAGGATATTCTATCACTAACAAGTGAAGGTTCTTGCTGAGGGTTTGTTTCCACTCATAGGTCTCCTGACAAGGTTTATCATGTTGGTGTTTATACAACGGTTCACCACATGCTTGGATGCATACGGAGTATGCTTGCTCTTTAAGTCGTGATGGTTTGGAAATCTCATTTCCTTATTCCATCGCCTTTTGGTAGTATTTATAAGCGTAGGCTTTACTATTATAATAGATGGAAGCCCTTTTAAGGGTTCACATCTTCACCACCTTGGTGGTCTTCGGTTAACGAGGGGTACCTTCCCTTGGGTTCTTGTAGTGTCCAAGTGTGGACTAGGCCATTGTTGGCGTTATAACAATTCCTATGCCTCTGTATTACCATTCCTACAGAAGGCATGAAGGAAAATTAAAGGCTTGTCAACTGTATACTAGACTGATGCTCTAGTGACGGTGACGCTAAGTTGACCATTACTCCAAGCCACTTAGGATGTTGGGTTTGAATTGATGGTCCAGTTGTTGATTTCTTGTCGTATGAGGCAACACCTCTTGCAAGTCTTGTTAACAAATGGTGCAGGTTTTGCATCCGTTTAAGTTTATATAATGTGTTTGGTTTACGGCTTCTGAGCCTTATTGCTGCAAGCTATGCTCTTTGCAAGCTGCTTATACATGTTTCCGCTCCATGTATACCCCATAGGTTGGAGGTATTACTGGGCTCCGTGGTAAGTCGTGACATCACGCTTCCGTTCATAGGAGCCCCTTTAAGGCAATTTGATGTAAATTCGGGCCTTCTGGTAATTTAGGGTATTTCCTGTTAGTGAAATCCCTTCGGTATCCTAACTGAATATTCGTTCTAGCTCATGTGCTTTTATCATGATGCTTGTTCAATTGTTGTTATCTCAGACACCCTTCAAGGATTGCTCCTGAGTGTTGTTAGGTTATGTCGTTACATCCGGCTAATGTTTATGATATGTTATCACTATACCGCCTTGTGGTATTATATTTAAGCTATTCCCTTCATGGGTTATAACGTCTCCCATCGTCGGGTAGACCGTTTATACTTGCTCCTAGTGCTTGAGTCTAGGTTAAATATCCTCTTCGATAATGGATTATATTTAGTGGTAATCTTGTGATCGCTCTTGGGAACCCTGTCCCGTTTGTTGAGCATTGTGGTGTTCACGTTAGGCGATTGCCTTACTGTGTTTAGGCTGGGTATGCCTTCCAGCTGTCATGTATCTGCTTGATGTCTTGAGACATGTCCAATGTCTATACTTACTAGTCTGTACATTTTGCACTTTCTAGTTCTTGTTCCTTATCTTCAGATGGATTCTCTGAGGTCCTTATACTTGGTCGTCTGAGGTATCCAGCTGTTCTGATTTGAACTTACTGATGGTCCGTAGAACGGAGTTAACTACTTCCCGTGTGCTGCACACTACATGTATACATACGTGGGGTACCTTGTTGATACGTTACCACTTACCCAACTATATGTCAGGCCCGCAAGCTCCCTCGGAGTGCGGTTGTCCCACATCCCGTAATTGGGTACACTCGTAGTGTTCGTCACACGCCTAGGTGAAGTATTCTATTGTCAACTCCTCTTGTATCATTCCATGATACTCACCGTAATTCTGTTGGTTTGGTTTTAAAAATCCAAGGTTTTAAAAGAAAGGTTGTGGTTTTGAAAGAAAATTTTTGGGCTTTAAATTTATGGTTCGGTGTTAAAAGAAGTCTCTCATGGCATAGCCATATTTGAGGTCTTGACCAAGTCTAGCGTCTCGCTGACTGGTATGTTCTAAATACAGTGGTCGGGCCGTTAGGCCTTTCCAAGGTTCCATTCTTTCAGTTTCAGGATTTGTGATCCCGTAGTTGCTTCATCGTAGTCACGGTATATTACTATGTACCTGTGGTATGTTAGAGTTCCTCTACATGTTCATGTTCTTACTGCACTTGCCGTGGCAAGTGCGTGGTACTGGTGGTTTTTGGGTGATCCTATACCGGTCACGGTATGGTTTCCACTTGTATTTGATAGTCTTGTTGACTCTTCCTTGATCCACTGATCATTTACATAGGTCATTCGATCTTCTTAATAGCTGCTCAGTGAACTTGACATAGTTGTCATGGATCGGGGTACTTCTCCAATCCTTAGAGATTCCCGTTCGTTTTTCTGGGTTTTCCCTTGTGGCTCGTTCCCACGCATTTGTTGTGGTTACTGGGCCTTAGTTGTTTAGGCACTACGGTTGTAGTTGCATTAGATTACCTCTTGTGAACGTTCCTGTAGCTTCCTGAGCTATGTTGGCCAGGTATTGTAACCTTAATGGCGTTATAGTTTTGGAGTTAACCACTCCTGACTATGTCCTTAGTCAGCTGGTATACCTTTGGTGGTATTATCTAGCTATTAATGTTCCATAGACTTGTGCCTTGGGTTCCATTACTGCTCCTTCTCCATTCCGTTGCACGGTTAGTGCTTCTTTTCCTGCTACTGGTTGACTAGCCAGGTTTCGCGACTGCTAAGCATGTCGCTCCATGCTGTTGTAAGTTGTAGTCTCCTTGTAGTTGGAGTGCTCATTCCACCGTTATTAAGTGCGGGTATTATTGTTTAACCGGATTCCATTTCCGGGACTTTCAAATCCTTGGAATCTACCATATGTCGGTTCTTGTTTACAGTACGGTGGTTTCACCACTGCCAGATCGGGTTTTCCCGAGTGTGAGGGGTCCTTCCTTCTCTCTGGCGTTCTTTCCCAAGTTATATAGTGGGTTTGTGGAGGGTGGGTCTGGTATTGTAGGTATCCGGTACTCACCGGTAGTTTCTAACTAGCATCTCTCTAATGCTATCACTCAGCCCTTAGCCCTAAGCTTCTAATTCCTAACTCGGTGTTCCTAAACTCGGTATCTCCAGTCATCAGAGCGATACTTCACTCTGATACCACTTTTTGTAACACCCCTACTATTAATACGAACATTACCGTCCAATCTCCTCGTGCTTTCAGAGTCATGCAGCGGATACATACTTACATACAATGGGTGATACAATGCTGTTAGTCTCCCACGTGGCTAACAAGGCTACTACTTCTATATACAGTATCGGTCTGATGGACCGGAATCCCGAGTACTACATATCTGTAACACATACTCCATTTACCAAGTAATTACTACAATCCTCATTCAATAAAATACCTCAAGTTCAATACAAAATAATCCACATACCGAGTTTACTAGGTTCCAAATCAAATACAATACTTCTCCCAAATTTATACATACTCACTAAGAGTCTATCTATTACCCCTTCCTCACAAACTACCTACTTCTAAATATGAAGGCTTGCCACCGGTCTCTTATCTTGACTGTATCCGCTTCGGGTACCTGCACACTAAAAACGTTCCCCCTAGGGGGTCAGCATTCGCTGCGCATGATAACCGCATACCCCGCGTACTAGTGAGGGTACGCCGACCACTTGGTCGTATACATGCAGTTCATTTATTCACACAACATGAGCATGCATATTCACACAATACAATAATACTTACGCAAGGCATACATACATACACTTCATTACATACAAGGAATACAATATACCATCCAATACCCACTTACCTTCTTCCGAAATACACCTACTCATTACATACACAATATACAATTCTTGTTAGCTTCATTGGTCCACCCGGGTTAATCGGGTGGAGATTACTCTTTTACTCGTTACTCCATACATACGCATACATACTCATACTCATACTCATACTTACTTACTTACTTACTCTTACTCTTACTCATGTTAAGTCGTCGGGACCTCCGGCCCGGGGACTACTCCGTCCCACCACCGGGATTTACTTGACTCACCAATCCGGGATGCTACCCATTTAAGGGGTTTGGGCCGCGGACCATCTTAAGAGTCAGGAATTGCAGCCAACCTCTTGTGACTCCGCATCCTCACGCGTGGCCGAAGCTATATCGGACTTCTACTCATTCCAATTTACTCACTTAAGTTAGGAGTTAGGTAGTTAGGAATTAGTAGAAGTCAACATCCAACCACATACACAAATACATTATTCATATACACATCCATACAAATACAATACAATATACAAGTACACTACAAGGTACAATTACACATCATCATCATTCATATATTTCATGAATTATACAAACTATTGTTCAAGACAAATATCGAGAACAATGTAAACAAGCACAAGTAAGTGCAGTATAATCCGATTCATGCCTTTATCTTATTAGGTGGTCAAATAAGCACACAAATCGGGGTAACCAGATTAGGATACAGGGCATGAAGAAATCATACATTTTTACCGGAATTTACTTTACCATGTCACCTCACACTCCTCGGGTTGTTCTCGAACCACTGACAACATTTCAAGTGGTTCTATTAATATTAAGATACAATGGTATGTAAAACTAATACTCCCGTAATTAACCCCGTTACCCATTAACTTTAGTTTTACTCAAGTGTGCTTAACTTTCTTACCATCATTACTTTAGCACTAACACCTTACTCATGCATATATATATGTATGTATATATATATGTATATATATGCATATATATGTATGTATATATATATGTATATATATATATGTATATATGTACATATGTATTTATATATATTCATCTAATTAAATTTTAAATTTTTTTTTACAAAGGCCGACCGACCCACTCTGGTAGGTCGCCTGGGTAGGTCGGCTGCAGAGAGTACCCGGGTTACAGAATTCGGCCCGACCGACCCAGTCTGGGGTAGGTCGCCTGGGTAGGTCGGCTGCAGAACCCCTTTTAATTATCTACTTTGAATTCCAAATTCACCTCAATTCTCACCCAATCTTTTCCACATGTTTCCTACATGTTTAAACACTAATTAAATCCTCTAATTCACCTTAGTTCATCAATCAAATTCATTTCTCAATCCTAAATCAACTTACACAATTTTTTCCTCATTTCATTCCAGCACTTATACCAATTTTCTTTCTTCAATGCTACAGATTTTTAAACCAACTTCTACCATCCAATACTTCCTCTAACAATGCCACTCCTAGCATTCTAATTGCATCATCTCACCATCCTACTTCCATCCCATTACCTAGCTCTTCTCCAAATCTGTTTCAAGGTATCAAACTACTCACCTTAAGTCCTCCAAATACACTTAATTCCTCCTAGTTTCTCCAATGTGTTTTAACACTTCTTGCTACAGCTTTTACACTCTTTTATTCACATGCTACTACTACCATTCCATAGTTACTAATCATCTCTACTAACTCCAATACACCCCTTGGTTTTTCCCATTACTTAACTCTCTTTCCAAATCTGTTTTCAACATGATTAATCACTCATAACTACTACCAAAACACACCTAGTTTTTGTCTAGGTTATTCCCTCTCCTTATACATCTAAGTCCTCTAATTTCCATACAAATTTGGGCAGAGGTTCCCCTATATTTTTAACATTGCCCACACATTGTTTCGGCTCACAAATGCCCATTTATACAACCTGTTTATTCAAGGCATCAATGCTCACATTTCAGCTCCATCACAACACAATAAATTTCCTACACATACACATTTACTTCCCAATGTTCTACCCAAGCTTTTAAACATCTTTCAAAGGCCTCAAAACTGTTACATTCTATTCCTCATTATACTACAACATACCAATTACTCATTACCATATACATTACTCATTTTTTTTACTACACAAAATCTGTTACACTACAATACATAAACCAACTCAAGGTAAGAGCATTTACCTTGTGATTCTAGTTTCTCTTTCTTTCTTTCCCTTCCCTTCCTTTCTTCTTTCTTTTCCTTTCTTTTCTTCTTGTTCTCGGTTTCAAATGGAGTTCACACTCCAATGCTACAGCCCATACCAATACACAAATTCTAACTTAGAATTTCCTCCTTAAACTAGCCTAGGGTTTATACATGTTTAAGGTTTAAAAGAGTATTACCTTCAACCACTAAGTGGAGTACTTGGCTAGCAAGAGAGCAAGATTCCAGCACCAATGAAGAGACCAAAATCGGCTGGAACAACAAGACACCAACAAGGGCTCATTTGGAATTTTCGTTTTACAAGTAGGGGCTGGAAAAAGATGGAGTTTCAAGATTATTTTTACCTCAATTCATCAAGGAGAAGGAGGTGGTTCTAGTGGTAGTCTTGAAGCTCCAAATGCTCCATACCCATGAAAACGAAAATGCTCCTTTTCGGATTTTGAAAAGAGAGAAATGTTCCTCTTGATGAGAGGATTCCAATGGTACAAGTTTTGTAATTTTTGGAGGAGATTTGAGGTAGTAACAAGAGGAGAGAAGTGGTGTTTTGTGTGGGTTTGTTCATTCCTCCATGGCTGTCGCTGGGAAGAAGGAGAAGAAAGAAATGAGAGAGTGAGGGGTGGGGGTTCTACATGAGTGAAGAGAATGTGAGGTAGGAGAGAGAGTGAGATAGGTAATAAAGTAGTTACTTTATGTTTTTTATTGTTTTTGTCTTTTGCTAATAAGAAGAGAGTGTGAGGGAGTGTGAGGGGGCATGGAACCGTCCCACACAACACACACACACAGTTTACATTTTAATTTTAAAATTGGACACATAAGTTTTGGTTATTTATGTTTCTACCCCACAACTTCCCGTTTTTGACAGTTTTTACTAATTTCTCGTTTTATTGATTTTATTGGTTCTAATGTTTCACTAGTATTTATTAATGACTATTTAGTTGACCAAAATTGTTACGAGTCTATTTGACCCGCTTAAAGACGTGTTTTCCCCGGTTACCTCGAAAAACGCGCTTTAATGTTCATTAGTGTTTTTAATCCATTTTAAGGATCCGTTTTCTTCGGGATTTGTTCCCTACTTTTATTTAGACTTAATATAGCCTTCAGAATCCTTATACTACGCTAACCCGAGGTCTAATACCTCCTATGGTAATTAACGCTTATTTAGCGTCTTTCGTTCTTTTTTAGCTGTTTCTTCTTTATTTCTTTTGGATTTATTTTCCCCTTCCCCTACCAATATTTCTTAATCATTATTAGGCTCTTAAATACCTATTAGGATAATTTAATCGCCATATTTAAGGTCGAGGTATTTCAATTTTACTCTCTGTTTTTTCCAACAAAGTGGTATCAGAGCAGAATAGAAAGTCGCCGCAGACTTTCTATTTTCCCAGGTGAGGTCCAATACAAAAAAAAAAGAGAGTGAAGTGAAACACGTAAAAAAAAAGAGAGAGAAGTGCAAAGTGGTGAAGCAACGTTCGTGTATACTCACCGCAGAATACCAGTATGTCTGGGAACGGTTCTACTCAACCCCACCTGCCTATTTTCAAAGGCAAAAACTACCAATTTTGGAGTTTGAAGATGAAAACTTTACTCAGGTCTCATGAGTTGTGGGATCTAGTTGAGAACGGGTTTGACGAACAAGGACGGGAGAATCGAGTCAGAGAAAGTCAGAAGAAAGACGCCAAGGCACTCTTCTTCATTCAGCAGTCTCTTGATGATGAGTTATTTCCTCGAATTGCAGCAGCATCGACTTCGAAAAGCTTGGGATATTCTACAGAAAGAATTCATGGGCGATAAGAAGGTAATTACTGTAAAATTACAGACCTTGCGTCGTGAATTTGAAACATTGGTTATGAAAGAAACGGAAGCTGCGCAAGATTATTTATCACGTGTATCTGCTGTTGTAAATCAAATGCGTACATTTGGTGAAGTGATAAGTGAAGAAACTATTGTCAGCAAAGTATTGCGGAGTTTGAGTAGTAAGTATGATTATGTTGTTGCGGCCATTGAGGAGTCAAAAGATCTATCTGATTATTGTTTTGATGAACTAATGAGTTCTTTGGTAGCCCATGAAGATAGATTGAACAGAAACAGTGGAAAAAATGTAGAGAAGGCTGCGGAGAAAGCCTTTCAAGTGAAAGGAGAATCCTCTCAAACCGGAACCTACAACAACCGTGGGGGATATCGAGGCCGTGGCCGAGGTCGTGGTAACCACAGAGGTGGTGGTCGTACTGGCGAACAGCACCACAAAAGTTCAATACAGTGTCGATATTGCAAAAAATGGGGCCACAAAGAAGCTGTATGCTGGGAGAAGGAAAAGAATGAGAAGAAGGAGGCCAATTTCATCAGCAACTTTCAAGAAGAGGGAAAGCTGTTTATGACATATTCCGCTGCCAACAATGTTGTTGATAATGTTTGGTTTATAGACAGCGCTTGCACCAACCACATGACGGGTCGTCAATCCTGGTTTTCTGATCTTGATGAAAGCAAAAAGGGTGAGGTTCGACTTGGTGATAACAAGGCAGTCCAAGTAAATGGGAAAGGTACAGTTGAAGTTCCAACTGCACAAGGTAAAACTAGATCACTTTCTGATGTGCAGTTTGTGCCTAATCTAGCTCATAATTTGTTAAGTGTGGGGCAGCTTATGGCTTCTGGATATTCACTCTTATTTGATGATGGTGCTTGTGTGATTCATGATAAGAAATCTGGTCAAGTTGTTGTCAGAGTTCCAATGACACAAAATCATATGTTTCCTCTTGATGTCTCTAAATCTATGGGAGCTGCTTTGGTTGCTAAAGAAAAAAATGAGGCTGAACTTTGGCATTCACGTTATGGGCATTTACATTTGAATGGTTTACAGCTGTTGAACAAGAAAGAAATGGTAATTGGGCTTCCAAAAATCAATGGTCTTGGTTTCTGTGAAGGATGTGTTTTTGGGAAACATAGTAGAGCTTCTTTTCCAGTAGGAAATTCATGGAGAGCTTCTTGCTGTCTTGAGTTAATTCATGCTGATGTTTGTGGACCGATGAGTGTTGAATCGTTTGGTGGCAGCAAATATTTTGTGCTCTTTATTGATGATTTCAGTCGTATGAGTTGGGTGTATTTTTTAGAGCTGAAATCAGAAGTGTTTTGGATGTTTCAAGAAGTTCAAAGCGCTGGTGGAGAAACAAAGTGGCTACTCCATCAAGGCTCTTCGTACTGATAGAGGTGGTGAATTTACCTCTAACGAATTTGATGATTTTTGTGAGAAGTTTGGCATTCGCAGGGAGTTGACTGCACCATATACACCAGAGCAGAATGGTGTTGCAGAGAGAAAAAATAGAACTATTGTTGAAATGGCCAGAAGTCTGATGAAGGCAGCTAATCTTCCTAACCAGTTATGGGCTGAAGGTGTCGCAACAGCAGTATATTTGATCAATATTTCCCTAACAAAGGCAGTCATGAATCAAACTCCATATGAGGCTTGGATGGGTAGGAAGCCAAGAGTAAGCCACTTACGAATTTTTGGTTGCATTGCTTATGCTTTTTCTACTGATCCACATCGTATAAAATTGGACAGCAAGTCTGAAAAATGCATTTTTATTGGCTATAGTCCCATGTCCAAAGCTTATAGGCTGATGAATCCTTTGAGTGGAAAAGTAATTATCAGCAGGAATGTAAAGTTTGATGAGGAGGGAAAATGGGATTGGAGCAATAACAATCCTTCAGCTGCTGTCCGAACTCGGGTGGATAAATTTGAACCCACACTTGTAACGTTTGATACAGATTGTGACAGCAAATCAGATGGAACAATTTCCTCCGACAGCAACCCATCTACACCAGCCAGCTCACGTTCTACTGCATCAATTTCTTCACCAGAGTCACCTCCTTTAAGATATCGTTCTATGAATGAAATACTTGAAACTTGCAGCTTTGCTTTAATTGTTTCTGACCCAATTTATTATGAGGATGCTGCTGTAAATCAGGTTTGGCAAGATGCAATGAATGTAAAGCTGCTTGCTATTGCGAAAAACAATACTTGGGAATTAGTTGATCTACCAGAGGGAAAAAATGTGATCGGTCTCAAGTGGGTCTACAAAATAAAATACAATCCAGATGGAAGTGTCCAAAACCACAAAGCAAGGCTGGTTGCAAAGGGATACTCACAACAGCAAGGTATGGATTATGAGGAAACATTTTCCCCCGTTGCTAGATTTGAGACTGCGAGAATCATATTAGCTTTAGCTGCTCAATTCAGGCTGCCTGTTTATCAGTTTGATGTTAAATCAACCTTCTTGAATGGTGATTTAGAGGAAGAGGTTTATGTTTCACAACCTGAAGGCTTTGTTATTGAAGGCAGTGAAGGTAAAGTTTATAGGCTGAAAAAGGCTCTTTATGGGCTAGAGCAAGCTCCGCGTTCATGGTACAACAAGATTGATTCCTTCTTTTTGATGAGTGGATTTATAAGAAGTGAAAATGAGCCTACACTCTATCTCAAGTGGGATGGTAATGATTTTTTGGTGGTCTGTCTCTACGTTGACGATATAATCTATATGGGGTCATCGAAGTGTTTAATTGATGACTTTAAGTCTTGTATGATGAACACTTTTGAGATGACAGACCTTGGCTTGCTGCAATATTTTCTGGGTCTTGAAGTTAAGCAGGTCAATGATGGCATCTTTGTATGTCAGAAAAAATATGCTGAAGATCTTTTGAAAAGGTTCAATATGTGCAACAGCGAAGTGGCAGCCACACCAATGAATGCTAATGAGAAACTACAGCATGTAGATGGGACTGAAAACGCTGATCCAAGACTATATAGAAGTCTGGTTGGAGGTTTGAATTACCTCACACACACCAGGCCCGATATTGCTTTTGCAGTTAGCATGGTTTCTAGATTTATGCATAATCCTACAAAGCAACACTTTGGAGCAGCCAAAAGGATTATGCGGTATATTGCAGGAACTGCAGATTTTGGAATATGGTATTCTAGAACTGCGAATTTCAAATTGAATGGCTTCACTGATAGTGATTGGGCTGGTTGTGTAGATGATAGAAGAAGCACTTCTGGTAATGTGTTCAGTTTTGGTTCTGGTGCTGTAACATGGAGTTCAAAGAAGCAAGAAACAGTGGCTTTATCATCTTCAGAGGCTGAATATGTAACAAGTGCTGCTGCCCGAGACCCTATGGTTGCGAAAACTTCTTGTTGACTTTCATTTTGAGCAGACTGAAGCTACTGATTTGTTTTGTGATAACAGGTCAGCCATTGCTATGGCTAAAAATCCAGTGTTTCATGCTCGGACCAAGCATATAGATGTTCAACATCATTTCATTCGAAAGCTGGTTGCCGATGGAAAAATATCTCTGAAGTTCTGTGGCACAAATCAACAAACGGCGGACATTTTCACCAAGGCTCTTCCACAAGCAAAGCATGATTTCTTCAGATCACAATTGGGAGTTTGTAACTTTGAATCAGGGGCGGCTCTTGACAAGTCTAACATGTGACTTGGAACAGGGCCCCCAATTTTAGGGGGCCCCAAATTTGTGGGGACCTATTTTTTTTTAAGTATGGTCAATTATCTTATAGTGAATACCTTATTTAATAGAACAAATAAATAATAGTTTATTGAATTTAATAGTATTAAATATTTTAGAAGATAAATAAATGAATAAAATTATTGGTAAAACTATTTATATTCTAGTACAATCTATTTAAAAAAAAGAAAAAGAAAAAAAGAATACAGATTTTCTTTTTCTATGTGGTCACTGACAACCTCTTCACCTACTTTTCTTCTATTCTTTAAATCCTAACCTCTAGTTTTACTAAGATTTTGTTGTATAGAATGCTAGCAAAATGAGTATTTTAAAATGATTATTCAATAATGAGTAAACTTCTTCTATTTATCCATATTGTTATATTTGACATTTTATCTCATTACATAACTTAATACAAAATTATGTTGTGACACAAGTAAATTAATATTTTTATATTTATATTTTATGTTTAAGTTTAATTTATATAGGGCCCCATAAAATATTCAGCACAGGGCCCCACAAATTACCGAGCCGCCCCTGCTTTGAATCAAGGGGTGGTGTTAAATGAATTATTCAAAGTTGTACACGTTTATTAGATTTATGAGTTTTATTGTTTTAAAGTAGTTAGTATTAGTGGGATTAGTGGAGATAGTGGGTCTATTAGTTGCCTTATATTTTGACATTACTTTGGATAGTTTCCATCTTTTTAGGATCTGAAATTATAGTTTACTATCTATTTAAACCCTTTGTATTCACTCATTTCAACATAGTGAAATATATCTCGTCAATTTTACTCTCTGTTTTTCCAACATAAATAAAGCAGCAGAAACAAAATACATGAAAAAAAACGAACAGAGAGCAGCAATTTACGAACAGAGACCGAAAAAAAACGAATCCATGGTGGGATTTTCGTGCAAGACTCTCGAATCTAAGAACCCATACTGGGGCTGGTGTTCAATCAATCAATACGCAAAGAAAAAAAAAACGTGATAAAGCAAAACTGAGGATTCAAACTACATTAGATCTGGTACTCGTCGGATTGACATACAACAAGGAATGGGCAGGCAGAACGAGGGGGAAGTGAATAAAACGTAACCTGGTGAAGATAGCACAAATGAGAAATCCAATGAAGTAAAGAAAAGAATATTCAGGGAGGGTGAATACAGAAATCCACACTAGCGCTGGATTCAAACTCCTGGAAGCCGAAAATTTGTGCCCTCCCTTTTTGAGAGATCATTGGGCGAATACCATAAACAGAAAAGAAAAATAAAGAATGAAGAACGAAGAAGTCGAACTGGGTTCTCGCTTCAGGACCGGGATTTCACTTACACTTTGAAAATCGAAGACTACTAGGTGGAATAGAGGAGTTATGGAGTTTTCCGGTGAGAAGAAACTAGTGGTAATCTCTGGTGGAGATGGTGGCTCACGGTAAGGAGAAGCTTCAGATATGACAATCGGAAGTCTGGTTTCTAAAAGGACAGGGAATGAAATGTTAAAAAAAACGTGGTGTTTTTTTTTTTTTTAATTCAAACTGAGATACCTTCATATTTAATACTTAACAAAAGAGTTTACAACAACTTACATACCCACTCCATATTAATGGGCAGAGGACCACTTCCTTCCTCAAACTACTACACCGAAATGTCATATATAAAACTCTGTTGCTACTGCTATCAGCAATATCAGAGACAAAAACAAGGCTCTTGGATAGCCACATGATACATTCTGTACTAACTTACCCACTAGCATGATAATCAACTTTACTCTAAACCATAAGGAAGCAGCCATGCTGGACTTGGGTCTGTTTCGTCTGATCATAGCAACTACCCAAACCTGAGCCACCATATTACACCAACACACTATCCTGTGGTAGACACCCCATTTGTTATCCCAGGTTTGCCAAAAACTGATAACTGGAGTCTTCAATTCCTTCCAAACTCTCCACTTGATCGATCTTTCCATTAGATTGAGACACAAGCTAAGGCTACCCATCAGATGACAAGCTCCAGAGCTATTAATCGTGATAACAATCTAACAATTTGCACAATTGTTGTGCTTGAGATCTTTCCAGCATTGATTTGTAAACTGAACTTACTCCTTATCAGATGCACCTTCCTCTGGATTCTGTCAAAAGTCATCTTCTTCTTCTTTCTTCTGTCAAGGCATTTCCTGAGCCTACTCTTAAGCTTCCCTTGTAAATCATTATCCCAAAAAACCATCTAAAGAATAACAACCTAATCAACTGAGAGACCTCCCATTACCTAGCTTAGACAGATTCCTCCTACTCCCAGTCCTGCACTTCCTAGAAAAATCCATAGAGATGGCTTGAACAGTTGGCGAACCAACATTAGAGCAAGCCTGGACCAAACCAGAGCTAAAAGTAGTAGAGCCTGAAGAGTTAGGACCAACTAACAAAAAGGGATGCAATTGTAAACCAAAACCCAACAAAAATAGATCCTCCATAAAAGGACCAAGACAACACGAGTGAACCTGTGCCACTCAACATTCAGGTCTTGGTACTTAGGAAGCATAGTAAAACACATATCCATGATACCTAGGAAACGAGAATTGCACTAGTAGAAACACCTTCAAGACTGCACATACACTACACCCACACAGACCGACACTCTTGGAAGCAAACAGCGGAAAGGGAACAAAGAACTTGTAACCCTGAAAGACTTTACAATCACCAAACTGATTCCAGTCCTATCAAAATTCCAGTCTAGAGAAGACTTCACAATCACACATAGACAAGCACCGCACAGGAGGAGCGACCACCACCACCAGGCGACTGGAAACAAGTACAAACAAATCTCAAGAGAGGCGTAGACACAGGATCAAACAAGAACCGCAGACACAGGAAGTCCAAGAAATTTCCACGCCCAAAATACGTACACCTGCCCAATTCCAAGAAATTCCAATAACCAGAAAATTCAAACCCAGCCAGAGGACCTAACCTCCGCTCTTAGTCCCTGAACTAGAGAAAGAAGACGCTCCACCCGACGACTCCAACCTAGCTAGCAAATTAGAGCAGAAGCGGGAAGAACCTAGGGCGATTAGAAGCCAAACCCTCAAATACCGCTGAGGAGGAGAATGAAAGATAGACCGCTGGAAAGGAAAAGCCGGCGATAGGATAGCGACCTCCCACCAGAAGAGGAACTCTGAGATCGGGACTAAATCTCCTTGTTGACACAGAGGAGAAAGGTGGACGAAGAACTCGCCACTAGAATCGTCTCTAGGGGAGAACGATAAGTGCTACCGCGCCTTTTCTGAGCTCCACCTACTTTTTCTTTCAGCGAGACATATATTATGATCATGAAGCTTCTACGTTTCAAATTTTGAGAGATATGACTCCAATAAACGTGGTGTTAGTCGGCTGGGTCCTATTTTGTTTGTTTACTGTAGGGTTTCTCCATGTTCTTTTATAATAGAAACTAGGGTTATTAGATAAACATGGGCTGATTAACTTGGCCCTCTTTCTGGGTCGAGTTTGACCTCGGGTCAACTTGGGGCATGTTTGACAAGTGTGGCGAGTAGACCTAGCAAAGGTGACTGGAACCCGAAAAACCGAACCGATCCAACCCGATCCGAACCTGATCTTAAACCGAATGACGTGACCCGAAAATCCGAACCGAACCAAACCAAAACTGAATCCAACAGAAATATGGTACTACCCGAATCCACCCTAACCAAATTCACCCGAACCGAATTCACCCGAACCGAATTGACCCGAACCATATTGACCCGAATACTTTGTTAAAACCTAAATGTACTATAGTTGTTCCAACCGTAAAAAATAATCCTAAAACCAGCAACACATAATGGAATTTTAGACATCCAATAAGTGTTCATTGCTCACCAATGATATATATAATATTGGACATCTTCTATCTTCAAACATCTCAAGCCTTGTTGTATTAAAACATTCACAAGCTGTGTTGGGAATGTCCTTATAACGACCTCTGGTTTTATAATACAAACAAATGTGTATCATTACTATTTTATTGTAACACCCCTACTGTAAAAATAACAATAAACCAAAAACTGCAGCGGAAATATATAACTTAAACCATAACTAAACGATGGTGTTACACGCCGTTAGCCACCCACGTGGCTAACAAGATAGAATACATACATTGTATCGGTCTGATGAACAGACTCCCGAGCATTAACATCCATAAATACAACAACTTTACCGAGTATAAATATTTACAACCATCACTGTAAATCCGTTACTACCAAAATATATCACCTCGGGAGCACAGGCGCATCACGGGTCCATCATCCAAAAACTACCAAAAGTATTACATTACACCTAGGATCTAAAGCCACTCCGCTTCCTCGATCCTCATCCTGCAAAATAAAATATGGTGCCCCAAAGGGGCTTAGCAACCTATGGCTGGTATGGCTAGCGTGCAGCCCGTCGGCTACCGGGATACACGCAACCAATTGTCATGGTAACATGACATTTTTTAACATACAAGCATAGCAATAAACATTGCATAGCAACAACACATTTAACGCAACAGGAATGTTTCTCTTTATGAAACAGACCAAACATTAGTTAGTCACACTTGGTAAGCCTAGAGAATGATCTCATCCTCATGTTAAGCTTGTTACATAACTCGTTACCGTTCTGTTGGACGAACGAATAACTTAACCCCAAGATGCGTCAGGTATAGTGACCCAAGCACACCGTACATAAAATTTCCCCTAGTCCGAACATCAGTCAGATAAATAGCCTTGGTTAAGCTTGAGGGTGATTGTAGTCCAAAAGGGACACAACCATAACATACTGAGACAACCGAACCTGGTATAGATATCGATCCCCGTACATACACGCGTGGCCGGAATGACCGGACTCCTCACTCTCCGGTTAACACTTGTTAGAAGTCCCATTGTTGGAACTTAACACATTAAATCACAAGTAGGTGTTTAGGTACAGTTAGACTCACAAGGGAGATGAAATACACTTTAACAATACAAACCACAACTTGTTCATGCATAACCGTAGTTAGAACATTCCTTAGGTTGAAACGTTAAAACCGGGTACCGCTCTCTTACGTATCCTAGTTCATTTAACTAACGGGTTAGCACGCATTCGAGGTTAACGGTACCGGTACACTCACGTCACAATATTAACAATAACAGTAAACTCATTTCATGATTTAAATCTTACAAGGTCATAAACATGCAAAAAAAAAAACAACACACAAAGCCGGTGTAAACCGGTAGGCAACAGACTGCAAGAAAACCATACCTTGGTCCTTGTTGTGTTCGAGTTCCACCGAAGGTAGCTCCTATACATAATTAATAAGGTCGGTTAATTACCTTACTTAACTTTCACTTTTACTAAGTGTTTTACATTCTGACATAACATGTTTTACAATGAAACTTACACTTGATTACCCTCATTATACCCACTAGGGTTTACTACATAAGCCACACTTCTTTTCTGTTTTTTTTTTAATTTTTTGGGCCGACCGACCTCATCGACCTTACCCTAAGGGTCCATTCCAAACATTAAATACCGTTTTGAAATTTTACCCCCACCGACCTTGCTAAGTTCGGTCCCAAGGTCGGTCCATTCCAGAAACATTTTCGTGTGTATAATTTGAGCCCGACCGACCTTGTCAAGTTCGGTCCCAAGGTCGGTTCATTCCAGAGAGTTTCCTAGAGGGTTAATTTAGGCTCGACCGACCTTGCCAGGGGTGGTCCTAAGGCCGGTCTGCTCCAGACCCTTGTTTCCAAATGCTTATTTCACTCCAAACTTCACCATACATGTCCTAGTATGTTCTAGCATCATTTTGGTACTTTAACCACACCTTAAAACATCCCCCAAACTCATTTTCTAACTCATTTTTAAGTTCCTCAACACTTACTCAATTTCTTAGAAAATTCCTAACACTTGTAATGTTTTTCCTCAAGTTTCTAAGTGGTGTGTTTATGCCTATGATAACAACCAACCAAAATGCTCTCTCACCACCATTACATCTCCAAAGCATCATTTCTCAACAACACTTCCTTTCCACAAACTCCTTAAGATTTCTTTCCACAAGTTCAAAACTTAATTCTTCACAAGTCCTTACCTCCTCCTTTACAAGACATTATTCTTTCCCTGTTTACCAAAGTTTGCATAAGTCCAAAACACACTCCCACCATGACTTTGGTGCATCTCAAATCACCCATTTGATCTCTAAACCTCCAAGACAAAGCCTAAGTCATTTTAGCACCTAGGAACACCTTAACTCCCTCTCTTTTACCAAGCCAACACTTAGTCATTCCTTCGCACTTCCTAGATCACCAAACTACATTTAAACACCTAAAACTCCTTGTATACTTGCCAAATTTTTGGCATGGTTTCACTAGCACTTTCTACACCAACACATAGTTTTCTCCTTTTAAACAATCAAGAACATTTTCCACACAAGAAATGTTCTTTACACACAACTAAGCCTAAACTACACTACATCACAATATAGTGCATAATTTAAATTGCTTGGCACTTAGGCCCTTAATAAACCTGGCTCTTAGGCCCTTAATTGTATATAAATCTTAAACACTGAATTTCCCATATATTAATTGCCTTTGACCTGCAAATACATACAACATCACATATGCCCTTTAATAACCTCCTTGAGGATAGGTTCTAGCTCATTTACCATTGGCTCCTTAGGTAGTTTATTAAGCATTTAAAGCTCAATTTCCTAAGACACATTAAACCACATTGAGTTAGGTTATTTACCTCATTTCTTCAAGTTTTCTTTCTTGTTTTCTTGATTGAAAATCAGCAAGTAACTTGATCACTTGTCAACCTTCTATCCACACACACATATAAGGGTAGTGAGCTTTAAGATTCATACTTAAACTCATATATAAACCCTAGTTTTACATAAGTGTTTTAAAACATTAAAATAGAAGTTTACCTTGGAATTGAATGAGAATTGGATTAAGTAGCAAGGGAGGACTCCTCCTTGTCCTTTGAAGTTTGAAATGGAGCTATGAAAGATCAAGAGACAACACCATCAATGGTGATCTCGGTCAAGAACAAAAAACAAGAGGAAATGTAGATTTTCTTTGGTTTCCTTACCTTGAAGCAAAGGAGAACAATGAGGTGTAAAAAGATGAGTTCTTGCTCCTTCAATGGTGAATCTCCATGGCACCGAAATGGAGCTTTGAATATTTGGAAAGACAAAGTTGAAGAGCTTACTCCAACTAAGAGAACGGTGGTCTTGAAATTGAATTGGAGCTTGGAGCTAGGAGTTACAAGCATTTGAAGATGGAGAATGGTATAGTTTCTGTAGCAAAACCGATGGAGAAGGAGGAAGAAGGTTGGAGACGGTGGGAGAGGTTTAGTTTGTAAGAAATTTAAGTGAAAAGTAATAGTTCCTTTACTTTTCATTCTTCCTTCCTTAACAAATCATCCAAGTGTGATGACTCACACTTAAAAACCGGCCCCCTAGTCAAATGGGATATTTTCATGGCTTATGCATAATTAACTTATGTTGACTTATGTCTTAACTAGCACTATTTGAGCACTATTCACAAATTAGTGCACATAATTGTGAAATTTTTGATTTCCCATTGATTTAGACTTCCTAATGTGATACTAAGTAGTACACATGTTTATTAAGAGTAATGATGGGCATTTAGCCACTCAAAACCCATTTCTAAGACAATTTTCAAAAATGTGCTTTAAGACTCCTAAAGCACATTTTGTGTTTTAACTTGTTTTCAAGCTTGTTTTCTTTAGTAATTGGTTTAACATGTTCATTAACATGTTAATAAAGTCCTGGTAAGCCCTTTAGGTCTTACCAAGGTTATCCCAAGCTTAGAGCATGTTTTTGCTCTAATTGCCTTTATGGTACTTTATTGTGTTTCTTTTTATGGTTTTAAATTTTTCACTAATGTTTCTAAGGAAATTTTTAGCCTTAATATACCATAGTTTAATATTTAAACAACATATTAAGGTTTGGGGTATTTCATTTATAATACTCTATTAAATTTAATTTTAATAAACTTAGGGTTCTTTATGTTTAGGACACGAGATTTGGGAATGGTTTAAATGTTGATGAAGTTAAATTATAAAACCTAATATTTTTGGTTGAGATATATACTAACAAGATTGATGTGTATATGCCTAAAAATTACGCAATAAAATGAGGAAAATAAATATTCTAAATGGTAAGTTATTGCGTATCATTACTGAAATACCCCTAACTACTAAAACATGATTAAATGGTCTAATAATGATCTAATAAGACTAATAATCATCTTAATACCATTGAGGAACAATCTAAGATCTCAACAAGGTAAAAACATGCCTTAAGATCGGTACAGCCAAAAATGTGCTTAAGAAACCATAGAGATTGTATGACCTCAATTAAGATCCAAAGTGGATTCCTAAGTATTATAATTAAGTAATGAACACAATAAAACCATTCTTAAGAAAACCAAGCTCAAAAACATGTTCAAACACAAAATATGCTTTAAAAACTCCTCAAAGCGCGTTTTTAAACAAAATGACTTTCTAAGTGGGTTTTGAGTGGTGTTAGGGACTGGATTACACCATGTTATACTAATTTACTATAATTTACCACATTAGAGGTCTAATTCAAAGATTTCCAAAAACAAATCAGAAATATGGTACTAATATGTGAATAGTAACCGAAATAGTGCAATTTAAGTAATGTTGACTAAGCAATATCAATGGTCAATTCTTGAACCTCCTGGACTATATTGGGGTGGAAGAATAAAGAGGATGAAAGTTCCACCTTGCACTTTAATCAAAATATCTAGCAAAGTGATGAATCATACTTTATTATTCTTTTTCTATACTTCACACCATCATTTAAAGCCAAACCAAGGCTTTCTCTTTCCTTCCATCCTGTTCACTGCCGTGTTCCAGCCTCCTTGAGCTCTCCATTGAAGTGCTTTGAGCTAGCTCATAAGAAAATCAACTCCCACTTATTAAGGTAATGGTTTATACCATATTTTAGCTCATTCTCTTCTTCTCTTCAGGGATACCTTATGAAATAACTTCCATGCTCTTTCCACGGCTCAATCTCAGTGAGTTGGTGTTGGAATGGAAATTCAAAACCGTTGGTGAATGTTCTTGGATCAAAGTTAGCAAAAATCACATTTTAAGGTAAAAATCTACCTTAAACCATTCCTCTTGATTTTCAAAAATTACTAGCTTCTTCATATGAGTTTATATGCTCATTTTATCTTCAATTTCATGTATAAGCAGTAGCTAGACCTTGTTCCTAGTGGTGGCCGAATTCAAGGGCAAAGTTCCACTTCTTAAGACATTTTTGTCTAGGTAAATTCCAAGACTTTCATACCTTGTTATTACCATTGTTTTATGACGATTTTAATACCCTTTCATGCCTCTAAAAATAGGGCCGAAAACTCCCATGTACAAGCTAGGAATTCTAAGGTAAAAATCCATGTTTTTATGACTTATGATTATTCCTATAGTGGTTCATGTTTTGAACTTAACTATATCCTTGTTGTGATATTTAAACATGTTGGAGAATCTATAAATTCTTCCTTAGCTGCCGTGGCCAATTAGGTGCTTAAAGCTTATTTAAATCAAGGTATAACATTCTTGATCATATATTATATGCTTGGGAGCTTATATTATATGTGTGCCGAGAGTGGACAGATTAATAATAGTCATTTTAGCTTCAAAAATGACTAGGAAATGTTATAGAAACCTTGGATAATTAACTAAGTGATTAATTAGCATAATTATCAAATTTAAGACATTATGTGGAAGTTTGGTAATTATTGAATAAATCTGGTGTAAGGCCGAGATTTATATAGTTTTGATGACATTAAGTGTAATCTTTATTACAAGTTCAAGGTTGTAATAAGGCCATGTCATTAGGCCATTTTATTTAAGTTATTTAATGTTTTATTTACATTTAAATAATTTATTAAGTTATTATAAACTTTGGGGTATGAACCGTAAATAAACGAAATCTATAGGGTTGTAGAGGAATATAGCCGAAAACTATAGGTTAAATGGAGTTTAAATGAAATTTATAACATATTATAAAGTTTGGGGTAAAATTGTAATTATTGAAAGTTCAGGGTAAATTACCAAGAATATAGGGTCAAAACTGTGTAGAGGTCAAATGTTGACCACATAGGAGACTTTGACCAAATTTGGTGAATTATGGAATTAAATACTAGCTTATAATAAGTTATGTATTAAATGGTAACATTTGTATAATATTTGGGGTATAAATGGAATTACCAAAAGTTAGGGGTATAAAATGGTTTTAAACACCTATGGGCTGTTAGGACTTTTTAGAAATTTATTGGGTTGAATTTGGAGTTAAAATGAATTATATATGTATAATATATAGTTATTACGTCATTGTTACATTTTGAATAAGAAATGGGGTCAAAATGTAATTTTATAAAGTTGCTGGGATTGGAAATTAAATTCTGGACATAATGGGTTTGTTCAGAATTTTCCAGCATTTATAACCATAGGTTATTCAATTATAATGACATAAAATATCATAAAAGAAGATATGATATAGTGTAACAATATAATCATATTTGGGTTATTATGTAATTTTTGAAAGTATATGTGGAATTTATTAAAACCGACAGATTTATGGTTCTGTTTGGTATTTTATAACATGATATAACTATAGGTTATAAATGGTATAAAGATATAAATGTCATAATATATGTTATATGACTATAAGGTAACGTATATAAATAATGTGGTGGGTTTTGTAAATAAAAGAAAATATAAGGGGCTGTTACGGTAATAAGGAATATTTAGGAATGAATTTTATAATATGGTTTATAATGTTATGAGGGTTGTAACACTTATAATATAAAAATATTCATTAAAAGATAATGAATATTATAAAGACATACCATATGATAAATGGTTCCATGATTCATATATATAAATAAATATATGTTATGGAGTGGGAAATATAATATGGTTCAATGACCATATAATATCATAAGTGAGATGATATAAGATAAGGAGAAAAGAATTATAAACATTAGTTAAGGAAATTCTAATGTTAAGGTGAGAACATAAAATAATGGTGAGTGAGTTATATAATTCAAAGTATTTAATATGAATTATATGATATTGTATACTTAGGTAAAGTTAACCAAGACAATATAAATAAGTCAAGACAATTACCTTGACTTGGTCAAACCTATTTGACTAACCTTAGAGTATAAAATACTAAAGGAAGATGTATAACATATGATCAAGTTATACGTGTAATATAGTGACAACTATATAAATGTACAATTGTATAAATACTGTGCAAAGTGCTAACAATATATATAAGAATATATATATAACCTACAAGAAAGAGAGTAGGTCATTAGGAAATAACTCCTAAGTTGGAAATGTGCAATAACATGCAAACTCAAGCATGAATAACGTTTACATAACTAATCCCGGGTGAAACCGAAAACCCGAGAGACGTTATTAGATAAATAATGGGGAATGAACCGGGAGGGATTAGTGATGGTACGGAGTACCGTATAGTATTGTTTTACATGAGGTACTAATACGTAGTGTGATACGTATTATCAGATTGTTAGAGGCGTTCTCAAGGAGAGTTGATTAAGCGTGTGTGAAACATCACGCTAGCATATATTACAGTGTAAGGTATGTTATTATGTGGCTTGATGTCTCTGAGGATTTCCTCAGTTCAGACATTGCGTGAAAATCTGTGATAAGATTGAATGTCTGCTTGTGTGAATTAATATGCATGAATTGTATATTAATGCTGCTTATTATTATTACTGTTGTACGATAACAGTACTGTCGTATATATGAACATATTTATAAAACGAACTAGTGGCTATGATGCTATCTTATATGTGTAATATAAGGAATGTAAGAAAAACGTTGTAGCATTAGGATAATAAGATATATATTATCCGAGACTTATATACGGAGCATTGGCCTTTTTAACGCCGCTCTCGTATCTAACTCTGGATCCGAGTCGATTGCAGACGTTATATTGTGAGTGGTTAAGTGGTGTAATTATTAAAAGAAAGAAAAGAAATTAAAACCCAAAATAAACGTCGGGCTGCAAATAAATCCCGGTCGCAGTAGTATAGTGAAAATGTAAGCAACCGGATGTCGAACGTGGGACTAATATACATATAATAGTACCTAAGCGTGTCACAAGAGGGGGGATTAATTGACTTGTAAAATAATAAAAAGAAAGAGTAAAATAAACTAAGTTGACAGATAATTAAAATGGAACTCTGGGTCAGGTTATTATAATCTGCATAATTAAGCTATCTCTACTGGTTTAATAATTTGGCAAGGTTCCTATAAATATCTTAAGGACTAAGTCATAGCCTCATAAGAACTCGTTCACCTGTAATGCAAGGTTCTAATCAAGGTTCAAGCAAAAGCCTGCGAACGGCAGAGGAGTATTTGAGGAATTACATTTGCAACTGAATACTAACTCATTAAATCATAATAAAGCTTCCTCCAGTTTTACGCTTTAATTAACCTGTCTATTTATCACCTGGTCTGATCAAAATAGACTTAGAAGAGCAATAATAAATTCGCGACAATTATTAAAAAGGCGAGATAACCTTTAAGCGTAACAAACTGTATATAAATAAAACCAGTAAAAATATAGCATAATTAATACAACATAAAACTATTCCCAGAGTAAACGTAAACTAGCCTAACATATTAAATAGATAAAGAGAAACAAGAATGATAGAAATCATCCGTAATCACTCCGTCTCACTCTGCTATTTTATGTACGAAGGGCTAGAGGTGAATTGTGGAATGAAGAAATAAATAAAATGGAGAATGCGGGAGAAAGAGAAATGAGATGGAGCGTGTGTGTAGTGTTGGGTCGTGGATGGAATTGTGTGAATTCGTGTGTGATTTATTGGGTGAAGCTCGTGGGTTTAAATAGGGAAAGGGAAGAAGAAGAAGCAGAGGAGTTAATCAGACGCGTGAAGGATTGAGCTCACTGATTGCTCACTGATTGAAGCATTGATTGCAGGGGACATGCGCAGAGTAGATGGATAAGGCAGATGCGAGTTGGAGACAGTCGGTGAGCCAAGTTGAAGACGGCGCGAGCAAGAAGATAAGCTCGGGTCGATTTTAGTTCTCATCCGCCTTCAGTCCGCCTCGGTACCGCCTCGCGGTTATCTATCTCACGTCCGCCTCATAGTGGGCGGTTGCCTATCTCACGTCGCTAGCTACGAGGCGGTTGCCTCTCCCCGTTCCGCCTCGCGGTTGCGTATTCCTTGTCCGCCACTTAGGAGGCGGTTGCCTCTATCCTGACCGCCCAATATCAGGCGGCCCTCACTTGTGTCGTCCGCTAGGCGGTTGCGCCTGTGTGTTCCGCTCCTTTGAGGCTAGGTGAGGCGGTAGCATGCATGCAGTACGTGCATGTCGCGTGGCTCTGTTCGACTGGCTCTATATTCTTCGTTTGGGCTCCGTTTTCTGAGCCGTTTGCGTCTATGTGTTCGTCTTTTTATCTACTTTAGTCCTAGCTTGGTTTTCCTCATGTTAAACCAATAAATTTGTGAGATAAATAAAAAACATAAACTAGAGGAAAACTAACCGAAGTGGAGAAATGAGCAAGAAAAGTGCTAATATTATATATGAAATACACCTAATAAACATGCTCATTTGGACACTTATCATCGATATACTTAGGATTGGACTAACGACCTTAGTCTGCTGTGTTAGGAAAATGGTAATGCGATATGATGGTATAGATGAACAATCCAAGAGGATGTGACTCTTGGTGTGAATTGCGATCAACTAACGATACTAGGATGCCGTGTGAGTATCTGTAAGTATCAAGGGAAATTCTAACGCACTACAGATGGTTCGTCGGTCAAAGACTCTACCGCTGGAGTGGCTACTACTGTGGGTGACCCGCCATGAGATATGGATATGAATAGAGACGCGTCATTTTATCGAGACATCATCATAGGCATGAGACTAAACAACATACGAACAGCTGGATAGCTCATATTACTGGCGAGAATCATTTGGGGCCTTAAGGCCAAGACGAGAATAAACCGAACATTTATAACTCTCGTACTGTCTCGCTCGTTGTTTAGTATGCTTATAATATACTGCTGTATGATATATGAATAGCATGATTTGTGTGGCGTGTTTGTGGATTGGTTGAGTTGAGTCGCTGTACTCGTATATGAATTATTGTGAATTGGTTGAGTTGAGTCGCTGTACTCATATATGAATTATTGTGAATTGGTTGAGTTGAGTCGCTGTACTCGTATGTGAATTATTATGTATTTGGTTGAGCTGAGTCGCCGTACTCGAATGTGAATTATTATGTGTTTGGTTGAGTGGAGTCCTTGTACTCATATGTGCGTTGTGATGCATTTAAGTTGGTTTATTGTTGGTGTGATATGTGAAGCCGGGGGCTTGTTATTTGAGTTTACTGCAATATTATTATTGCTTTACAGTTTTATATTAAAACGGAATGCATGAAAATGAACTGCATGCTCTCGACCAATTAACTGGGGGTCTAAGTGAAATACCCCAAACCTTGATATGTTGTTTAAATATTAAACTATGGTATATTAAGGCTAAAAAGTGCCTTAGAAACATTAGTGAACAATTAAACCATAGAAAACACAATAAAGCACCATAAAGACAATTTGAGCAAAAACATGCTCTAAGCTTAGGATAACCTTGTTTAAGACTCAAAGAGCTTACCAAGACTTTATTAACGTTCTAATGAGCATGTTAAACCAATTACTAAAGAAAACCAAGCTCAAAAACAAGTAAAACACATATTATGCTTTAAGGAGTCTTAAAGCACATTTTTGAATAATTGTCTTAGAAATGGGTTTTGAGTGGCTAATGCCCATCATTACACCTTAATCATATGTGTACAACTTAGTATCACATTAGGAAGTCTAAATCAATGGGAACCAAAAATTTCACAAATATGTGCACTAATTTGTGAATAGTGCTCAAATAGTGCTAGTTTAGACATAAGTCAACTGAGTTTAATTAAATGGTCAACAAAAGCCATAAAATAACCTATTTATTAAAGGGGGCCAGTTTTTAAGTGTGAGTCATCACACTTGGCTAGTTTATTAAGGAAGGAAGACTTGATAAAGTAAGTTAACTATTTACTTTTTACTTAAATATCTTGTAAAGTGTACTGTCTCACCTCATTCTCTTCATTTCCCACCTCCTCCACCGTTTTCTTCATCTTCTCCCAAGCTCAAAATGGTAATGCTACAAAACCTCCCCATTCTTGATCTTCATTTGCTTGTAACTTCTAGCTCCATGCTCCAAATTCAATTTCAAGACTACCTTTCTTCTAGTTAGAGCAAGCTCTACAATTCTATCTTTTCAAATCTTCAAGAACTCCATTTTGGTGCCATGAAGTGTAACACCCCAACCGCTAATCCGTCCATTATCCTCTAATCAATCCCATACTTACCCTTCTCGCAGCGGAATGCTTACTTACTCCCGGCGGGTGATACAACGCCGCTAACCCTCCAAGGTTAACAAGGCTACTACTACTTACCGTTTCAGTCTGATGATTAGAATGAAATACATACATACTATGACTTTACAATACCAATACTTACTTACATTTGATTACCGAGTATCCAAGTTATACGAATTACAATCCGGTGCTACTTCCCAAAATTAAGAGTTTATACAACTACTCCTTTCTATCCAATCAAGAATTCATTACTCAAAAAGGTGTACCACATGGTACACCGGCTACTCAAAAGGCCTTAGTCGTGTACAACTCAGTACACCATCTAATCTTACTACTACTCCAAAAGAATTACATCTTGACCTTACTCTACCTTCACTCCTCGCGGGTACCTGTGGAGTAAAAACATTCCCCCTAGGGGGTCAGCTTACGCTGCATATGATAACCGCATACCCCGCGTACTAGCGAGGGTACGCCAACTATTTGGTCGAGTACAGGCGGTTCGTTTCATTCATACATACATACATGCTTTATACAGTACAATACAATACATTCATTTCACCAAGCATACATACATACATACATACAAGGAGTGCAATACAAGTCATCCATTCATACTTACCATACTCACCGCATCACGGAGATACAATTCTCCAATACATACAAAGGTCTTGTTAGCCTCATTACACACCTGGGTTAATCGGGTGTTCAATACTTTTACTCCGGGTCAATGACTTACAATAGTCAAGACCAATACAAATACAATACTTACTTCTTACATACTTTACTTCCAGTTAAGTCGGTATGACCTCCGGGCAGGGACTACTACATCCCACCACCGGCTTTAGGGTGGCCCACTAATCCCGGATGCTACCCATTCAAGGGATTTGGTCCATGAAAAAGATTATAGCCAGGATTCGGATCCAACCTCTTGTGTTTCCTTATCCTCACACGTGGCCGAAACTATATCGGGCTTCTACTCATTCCATTATACTCATTACTCATGTTAGGAGTTAGATGGTTAGGAATTAGTAGAAGTCCATACTTACTTCCCATACATACATACAATACACAAGTACTCATACTTACACATACACTTCATTTCCATTCATACATTTCATGAATTATACAAACTAAATGTTCAAGAGCATAAAACAAGAACAATATAGTTCAAACACAACTAAGTGCAACATAAGTCCGATTCGTGCATTTATCTTATTGGTGATCACATAAGCACACAAATCGGGGTAACCAAGTTAGGATACAGGGCATGAGGAAATCATACCGTACACCGTCGTTTTCGTACTACCGGTTCCTTTGGAGATCAACTATTTGATTCCTATACATACATGAAGTAGTATGATCAATGATCTATTATTGATCTAACTTACTCCTTCATTGATACTTTCAATGTATACTTACTACTCCATTACTTTCTTACTTGGTTATAAAACCATTCTTTCCTTTACTACTTCATAGACTTGCTTCCTTACACATTTACTTACTTCTTACCATTATTACTTCATTAATGGTGTATTACTACTTATATATGCATATGTGTACATAGGCATATATGTATATATGATTACTATAATCATATAATTAAAAAATTTTTTTTTTGACTCGATCGGACTTGCGACTGACCTTGCAAGTCCGTTCCATTCCAGTAGACTACATCGTGTAAAATTCCAGGGCCGACCGACCTTGCAAGTCCGGTCCCAAGGTCGGTCCATTCCAGTAGGTTTCGTATTTGAAAATTTTAGCCCGACCGACCTTGCAAGTCCGGTCGCAAGGTCGGTCCATTCCAGTAGCTTTCATTACCGAAATTTCTCTGGCCGACCAAACTTGCAAGTCCGGTCGCAAGTTCGGTCCATTCCAGAAGGTTTCATCTGCGGAATTTTTCTGGCCGACCGAACTTGCAAGTCCGGTCGCAAGTTCGGTCCATTCCAGAAGGTTTCAGACGGGAGAATTTTCTGGTCCGACCGAACTTGCAAGTCCGGTCGCAAGGTCGGTCGATTCCAGAAGGTTTCCCGTCTTGTAAATCTGGGCTCGACCGACTTGCAAGTTCGGTCCTAAGGTCGGTCCGGCCCAGTACTTCAGTTTTAAAATCTGTTTTTGGGTGTTTTCTTTACCCATTGTTTCCCCAATCTTTACCAATGTTCTACACCCATACCAATACACAACACCATTTAACATTCATGTTTGCACTAACCCTAGAATTTATGTTTTTTAGGGTTTAGACAAGAGTAATACCTTTCAATGGGTGAATGAAGTTCTTGACTAGCAAGAGAACAATATTCCTAGCCCAATGGAGAAGCCAAAATCGACTGGAGCAAGAAGAACCAAGAGTTCAAAACATGGAAATTCTTATAATGCAAACAAGGGCTAGAAATAATGGATTTTCGAAATTCTTTTTACCTCAAGATGATAAGGAGGTGAAGGTGCTTCTAATGGTGGACTTGAATCTTCAAATGGGGAACACCCATCAAAACGAAAGTTGAGCTTTTGGATTTTTGAAAGGATGAAAACGTTCTCCTTTGCAAGGGGGTTGCAATGGTATAATTTTTATTGGATTTGGAGGAGGTTTGTAACACCCCATCCAAAGCCATTCGTGGTTATCGCAAAACTGAACACTTAATCGAATACGTCGCAGCGGAAATAAATAACACCTGGACCTTGCCACGGTCTGATCGTTCGAATATACCGGTCTTAACATTTACAATACTTATCCATAATACTTATCCGACTCAAAACATCACCATCCACAATACCACAACCAACCGAGTACAAATTTCTTACACATGATCGCAACCTTACTTCAGTTTAAATATAAACAGTCGGGTGCACAGGCGCAACCCGAACTCAAAATAAACATCCCACCCTAAGTGTAACCGCTCCTACTCTCGTAGTGCGTCCTCATGGGTCTCTTACCTGCAAGTGTAAAAATAGCCCCCGAGGGGGTCAGCACGAATGCTGTGGTACACCCTCTCATGGCCCCCAAGCTAACGGGACTACGATGACTAATTGTCGATAGCATGGAAATTGATTACATACACAAGCATAATATGAAGTGCAATAGCAATAACCACAAATGAACATATATAGTTCACAAACAATGAACGACTCAAGCGTTCCCTTATCAAGTGGGTTAGTAACCCCCTCCTTAGTCCTCATTTCCTTAATCTCAGTTCTTTATCTTACCTTAATCTTAATCTCAATCTCAGTATAAAACCTTTCCTGGAAGGGATTGGTTGTAGCTTAATTCGAACCTGGGATTTAGGTGATCCCACCGCACCATCTTAATGCCACCTACTCTGGACGGGAGTCCAGCGTAGCTGAGCCGGCAACCGGCCCTAGGCTACAAGTCCGAAGACAAGTCCTTAAGCGGAGGGTGGATCTGATTCAGATACCGTCCCCCTTTTTCCTTAGCATGCATGACCGGAGATCGGTCCCGGGTTTCCTCACTCAAGTTCCAGTTAGTAGAAATCTTAATCATCATGTGCTAGCTAAGCCTTAACGGGCATTAACCGACAACCACCAAACTTAACTCTTATTCTTAACTCAGTAAGTACTAAACTTGGTTAGTAACCATCCCAAGTCTCGCGGGTTAGTGTAAAGATAACACAAACACAACGAGAATAAAAATAACCGGTTGCATGCTTTATCTTGTTTTAGTCATAGCAATTAAACAGATAGCACACAAGCCGAGGGACACCTCGTTAGCAAGCAGGTCACAACAAGGATTGTACCGTTCACCGACGATCGTTGTTTGTTTAACCTTCTTCGGGGTCCCAATTCACAAACCTAAAACATTCATCCATTTTTAGGTCATTAGTCATTTGCACCTTACTTAACTCACTTAATTCCTAAAGATCCCCTTGAATACCTTCTTAAGTCCTTACCACATAACCTCACAAACTTAACTTTAAACATTAAAACTTATACTTAATCTTAACTTAATTTAATCCCTTAAGTTCTTAGGGTCCTAATCATTACCTCCCTACCAAAGGTATACCTTATTACCTATTACCATCCTTAGAATTCAAAATTTCTTTTTTTTTTTAGGCTCGACCGAACTTCGACCGACCTTACCTAAGGTCGGTCCATTCCAGAACACTTCACCGTTTGAAAATTCTACCCCGACCGACCTTGTAAGTCCGATCCCCAAGGTCGGTCCTTTCCCGAGAGTTTCCCCGAGGGAAATTTAAGCTCGACCGAACTTGCCAAGTCCGGTCCTATGTTCGGTCGATTCCAGAGACTTATTACCGTACAAAATACATGCCAGACCGACCTTGCAAGTCCGGTCCCAAGGTCGGTCCATTCCAGAGACTTTCTCCGGTAGTGTAAACTGAGCTCGACCGACCTTGCAGGTCCGGTCCTAAGGTCGGTCGGCTCCAGAACCTTGTTTCTAAATTCTCTTTCAACTCCAAACTTCTCCTCATATATCCTAATATGTTATAACCTCATTTGGGCACCTCAAATACACCTTAAGCCCTCCTCAAAACACATTAAATCATTCCCAAGATTCATCTTAGTCATTATGTATTTTCCCTTGTGGTAATGCTAACACTTGTAATGTTTCCACTAGGTTTCTAGGTGGTGGTTCATACCTAATGTGACCACTATGCCAAATGTTTTCCTCACCACTATAACATCATCTCCCAAGCATCTTTCACCATCTAAAACTCTTTGTGCATTTACTTAAAGTTTCCTCACAAGCTTAAACTTCCATCCAACAACACATTATTTCCTTCCTAGTTGTTTACCAACATTTGCCTAAGTCCTAAATACACAATTTCATTCTCTTGATTCCTAAATCCTTCATAGTAATGTCTAAGTCATTATAACTCATTAAACACCTTAAGCTCACCCATGTTTCATCGAGACAACCACTAAAACTTCCTAGTACTTCCTTAGTCATGAAATTCCCTTAGAATATCTTAAACACTTAAGTTCTCCTTTGAATTTTGCCATGGGTTCTCTAGTATATAGTACATCCTAACACATGGTTTTTTTTCTCCATCAAACAACCACATCACCCAAATTCTCACCACAACACCTTAACACACAATTTACACCAAAACCACACCACATCATCATATAGTGCTTAAACTTAAAATGCTTGGCACTTAGGCCCTTAAATGACAATAATCTTAACCACTGAATTTCCACATATATTTGCCTTCAACCTGCGAATACACACAACAAGGCTCCCATCGAAATAAAATGCTTCTTGTACTTCACCTTGATATTCTTAAACTATCTATTTTTCTCATTTGCTCCTTAGTCACAAGTTCACAAGTATAGTCATTGTTTCTCCTAGGTTATATACAACCCTTTTCTAATGTAAACTCTCTACTAAACTCATCACATATCTAAATCCCATTCCCTTAAACAATAAAACACCTTAAGGTAAGTAATTTACCTTGTTCTTTTACAAGCTTAAAAAGATTTCTTCCTTAGGTTTTTCTTTGTTCAATCTCGGTCACCAATGTGTATCTCCTTGCCAATGTTCTAACCAATATCCAATGACTCCAATGAGTACTAGATAACACATTAACCCTAAGGGACAAACCCTAGGTTAAAAATATACTTTAAGGTATTAAGGTGATTGTTTTACCTTGGTTTCTCAAAACAAGCTTGGATATGAAGCAAGAAGGACCTCCTCAATCCTTTGAAGAGTAGAAAAAGCTAGAACAAGGCATAAACATGGAGTCCCATGAGTGTAAATTTTCGGACAAGGAAGAAAATGATGGAAACCTAGATTTTCTTACACTTTCTTTACCTTAAGAGAATGGAGAAGCCAATGGAGACTCCAAACTTGAATTTCCTCCTCTAATGGTGGTTTGACTTGGCACCAAAATGAAGCTCTTGAAGTTTTGAAAAGATAGAAAGAGAGAGCTTGAGCTAACTAAGAAGAATATGTGATTTGTTTTGGTTTTGGAGCTAAAATGAGTAAGTAGTGTGCAAAGGGAGATGGAGCTAGCATGGGGTTTGTGCTTCACGTTAATGGAGAAGGGAGAGAGCAGCTCAAACCGTGGGAAAACAAAGGAGAATGAAGAAGTGAGGAGAGAGAACTAATACAGTGTGATATTTATGTAAAAGGTGAATAGTGTTTTTGCTTTATAACTCTTATTTGCTTTCTTATTGCTTAATGACTCATGAAGGTGGTGACTCACCTCATAAGAAAACGGCCCCCTTTTAATAATGAGGGTACTTAAGTCTTTGTTGACCAAATGTCTCTTATATAGACTTATGTTATAAACTAGCTCAATAATTCACTATTAACAAAACAAGGCAATTGTTGTGAATTTGATTTCCCATTTGATATAGACTTCCAAATGTGATACTATATAGTACACCATGTTAATTAAAGGTAATGATGGACATTTAGCCATTCAAAAACTCATTACAAGACAATTTTTTAAAAAAAGTGCTTTAAGGACTCCTTAAAGCCAATTTTGTGTTTGAACTTTTTTCAACGCTTGGTTTTCTTGGTAATTGATTTAAAATGACCATTAGGATATTTAAGGTTCTTAGAACAATATTGGGACTCTCCCTCGATAAGTGTGAAATTTATATAGTTTGTAGGTGCTTGGTCATTATTTTATGTAACTTTTACGCACCTTCTCACACTTATCCTATGCTTTTGTAACTCTTACTTTGGGTAGGAACTAATTCCAATTTATATGAAAATCAGAAATAATGACAGAAATGCATAGTTCTCCTCACGAGCTTTCCAACGCAACAAACGGGGACCAAAAACAGACTTATAACGAAGAATTTGGGGCCGATTCAAGATTGGAGTACACTCGGTGTATATATATATAATACAAACGCGCGCAGACACAACGGCGTGTCCGCGATAACTCGCGGACTAGACACATGCCACCGCGAGGCGGACAGAGATCCACAACCGCCTGGCGGACAGGACAGAGGCGTCCGCCTCATAAGTGGCGGACAAGAGTGCACAACCGCATGTTTAAGTGGCGGACATCAAGAAGCTACCGCATGTTAAGGAGGCGGAAGCAATAGAGACAACCGCCTGATTTCGAGCGGACAAGAGAGGCAGAACCGCCTGGCGGACATGCATACATGCGCACAGAACAGAATTTCGAACAGTTTTCTTCTCCGTTCGCGTGGCGCCGCATTCGAACTGCTACTTCATTAATTGCTAACGTCGCCCACCTTAATTTCTGCACGCGTGACTCTCAATCAATTGCTCTGCCCCCGATGAAATCTCTGACTCAAATCTTCACCGATCTGTACCAACTCCACCGCCTTTGACTACTGCGCCGCTCATCTCCTTGTCTGCATCCTGTTCCACGTATCTATAAATAGAGCTGCAAAATCACTCGTCCATTAATCGTCCATCATCCAGTCATTCACCCACGATCCATTGCTCCACTCCATTCACAAACCCATTCACAAAATCACCCGACACCATACTACTCCATCGCCCCCACCTTCACCTTTTCCATTTCACAAACAATTCACTTACGTACACATCCATTTACAATTCACAAATCATTCGACCACCACCACAAACTCACGCCCCACCATTCTCCATATATTATCATCTACCTCAAATCTATTCCGGTCTGTCAGATAACGGAGCAGCTTCGAGTCAGCGAAACAGATGATTTCTTTTACTCTATCTCTGCTCATTTATTTAATATGTCCGGTTAGATTATATACTCTGGGAGATGGTTATTATTAGTTTGTTTTAATTGTGCACTTTATTTACCGGTTTAAGTTAATTATAATTTGATACAATTAATGTTATTCTCTCGCATTTTAATAAATTACATGAGTTTATTAAATTGCTTTACGAAATCTATTTTGATCAGATCCGTGATAAATAGATAGGTCATATTAATTGTTATGTCTGTGGAAGAATTTATTCTGATTGAATAAATTTAGTATTTCAGATGCAAAATTATATTCCTTTAACTAGCCGTTTACATGTGTTTTGCCTGAGTTTAGATCAAACCTTGCATGTTCTGGTAAACGAGGTCATTAGAATTTAGGATTTAAATCTAAAGACTATAAAAGGAATTTTGCCAAATTATTCTTAATTAAACCGGTAGAATAGCATAATTAATCAAACGAGTAAAACCTGAACCCAGAGTCCGTTCTTCCATATTCACAACCACTTTTATTATTCTGTTATTTTAATATATTTGTTATTTAAATTCTTGTTGTCTTTATTATAATTCACAGTTTAGAACAAAACAAAATTCCCCCTCAATTTATAACCTTTGCTAAGTCTAGATAATTATCACATAGTCCCACGGTTCGATACCTGGTTCCCATAAACTCTACTACAATAACCAGGATTTTTGCAACCTGACGGTTTTCTGATTTATTATTCTCTAAGATTATTTCTTGGTATTTAATAGGTCAAATTTATCGTTTGCAAATTGGCGCCGTTGCCGGGGACTAGACTCCTGTCTAGTCCTTAGCTTGGGTTATTATTATTAAAAAAAAATATTATTATTAACTATTATTATTGTATCTATCTATTTTTATTTTATTTTACTCTACTTTTAAATTTTTGTGGAATCTATTTTCTTTTTTTTGCAGACTGTTGATGGTGTACACTCGTTCTTGGTCAGACACTCATCTCGATTGGGACAGAATCCTTGACCCGGAAATCGAACGTACCGCTCAGCTAGCCAGACGCCAACAGAGGTTCCAAAGAGAAATACAAATGGCAACTCCTACAAACGGTAGCCAAGCAATGAAGCAATTTAGCAGACCAGCAGCCATTCCAAGAAGAAGCCCAGTAGCTCTTCCTACGCTACCACCTGAATTAATGAA
>JAIOTZ010001298.1:0-35961 GCA_023374045.1 Limonium bicolor
CCAAGCTTGGTCAATGTTGACTCATGCGGGCCCCACTTTAGGGTTTTATTAATATTTTAATATTAAATTTGTAAAAATTCGTAAATTTCTGGAATTAAATTCCTAATATGATATAATATGATTAAATATCATATTTAAGGATAATTATAATTTTTAAGCCCATTAAAAATCAATTTAAAAGGCAATCTCACAAAAACGTGCTTTAAGGAGTTTTAGCGCACATTTTTGTGTCACAGGGTGTTCCTGAGCTTAGTTCTCTTTGAGAATGGTTTTATCGTGTTCCTTGCTTCATTATAATACTTAGGAATCCACTTTGGATCCTACTTGGGGTCATACAACCTTCATGGTGTCTTAAAGCACATTTTTGGCTTTACCGATCTTAAGGCGTGTTTTGCCTTGTTGAGATCTTTTAGATTGTTCCCCAATAATATTTAGATGTTTAATAATAATCTTAGATCATTAATAGATCATTTAATTATATTTTAGAGATTAGGGGTATTTCAGTCTACCCCCCTTAAAAAGGCTTCGTCCCGAAGTCCTTAATCCTCTACAGTTCACCTAAGGAATCAAGTTCCACTAAGTAACCAAACAGTCCATTGCTAGGGAGTAACTCCCACTAGGTTCAGACCTAGTCTATGTATACAACATATATTAAATAATTAAACTCATGGTGTACTCATTCACAACACAGCACTTCAAGGTGCACATTCTCATCAAAAGTACTCAGCGGTACTATATATTCAACCAGGTGCACTAAGGCACATACATACATAAAATGTATCATACACATACAATCATCCAAACCACATGTATGACGCAGCATACCAACAAAAGTGTAACACAAAAACAAGACCTAATGCACAAACATGTGCGCAAGCCAAGTGGTGTCTACCCCCCTTAAAAAGGGTTTGACCACGAACCCGTACAAGTAACACAGCTACTACTCGAAGAGTGCTGGGTACTTCGCTCTCATGGAGTCCTCTAACTCCCATGTGGCCTCCTCCACCTCATGGTTCGACCAGAGAACCTTGACCATGCTAACGGTCTTGTTCCTAGTCTGTCTCGTCTTCGTATCGAGAATGCGGAGTGGTACTTCCTCATATCGTAGAGCAGGGTCCAACTCTAAAGTCTCTGGCTGCAAAACGTGCGATGGGTGGGGCACATACCTCTTCAACTGTGAACGTAACGGGAAAACGTCGTGCACCCTCCCGAGCTCTGCTGGTAAATCCAGTCTGTAGGCTAATGGGCCCACTCGCTCCCTAATCGCATAAGGTCCAACATACTTTGGGCTCAACTTGCCCTTCTGTCCAAACCGGAATATCCCCTTCATGGGTGACACTCTAAGGAATACCATATCATCGGTAGTGAACTCAATGTCCCTCCTTCTGGTGTCTGCATAAGATTTCTGCCGGTCCTGAGCTGCCTTCATATTCTTGCGAATCTGTAGAACATCCTCCTTAATCTGCTCTAGGTACTCTGGTCCTAGGAGCGTAGTCTCGCTGGTCTCATCCCAGCATAAAGGAGTCCTACACGGTCTACCATAAAGTGCCTGAAATGGTGGCATCTGTATCGAGGAGTGGTAGCTGTTGTTGTAGGCGAACTCTATCAGATGTAGTCGCTCTAACCAACTCCCCTGAAAATCTAAGGCACATGCTCTCAGCATGTCCTCCAGTGTCTGGATGGTCCTCTCACTCTGACCGTCGGTCTGTGGATGGAACGCCCGTACTAAGCTTCAACTTTGTACCCAGGTCCTGAACCTGCCAAGGCTTTACTGTCCCCAGAATCTGGACAAAAATCGAGGGTCCCTATCAGAAACAATAGTCTTTGGCACACCATGGTGCCGGATCACCTCCTTCTGGAACAAGTCGCTAACGCGGGACGTTCCAGGTATCCCTCATCGCAATAAACTTTGCCACCTTCGTCAGACGGTCCACTATGACCCAAATCGTGTTCAGTCCTCCCTTAGTCGGTGGGAGACCGACAATGAAATCCATCGAAATGTCCTCGAACTCCAACAAGGAATAGGCATAGACTGCACTAAACCTCCGGGTCTCCTATGCTCAAACTTAACCTTCTGACAGGTCAAGCATCTAGCCACATACTCAGCTACATCTTCTTCATCCCGCTCCACCAGAAATGAACCTTCAAATCCTTAACATCTTCGACGAACCAGGGTGGACGGATAAGGACGAGCAATGAGCCTCCTGGAGTATCTTCTCCTTCAGATCAGGAGACGATCCGGAATACACAAACGGCCCTTCAGTCGAATCATGCCATCATCGCACAGTTCGAAGTCATATTTTAGCCTCTCAAAACAACCATCTATCATTTTCTGCCTGATACTCTGCATATAGTGATCGCTCTCCTGTGCAGCTCGTATCTCATCAATCATACTGCTGTTTGCTAATAAAGTGAACAATGAATGAGCTCTGCGGCTCAGGGCATCAGCTACCACATTCGCCTTGCCCTCTTTGTACCTCAGGTCTATATCGTAGCCTTCAAGAACTCGACCCATCTTCTCTGTCGCATGTTCAGCTCCTTCTGCGAGAAGAGATGCTGTAGACTCTTGTGATCAGAGTAGATAGTGACTGTCACACCATACAAATAATGTCGCCAGATCTTCAAAGCGAAGACTACTGCGCCTAACTCAAGGTCATGTGTGGGGTAATTCACCTCATGCTTCTTCTGTTGTCAGGATGCGTAAGCAACTACCTTCCCGTGCTGCATAAGCACACAGCCTAGACCGGTTCCAGAGGCATCACAGTATACCTCGAACCCATCAGTGCCCTCAGGGATAGTAAGAACGGGCGCTGATGTCAGGAGATCCTTCAGTGTCTGAAAGGACTGCTCACACTCTGCAGACCATAAGAACTGAGATTCCTTCTTCATTAGACTCGTCATTGGTTTAGCCTCCTTGGAGAAGTCCTTCACAAATCTTCGATAATACCCTGCCAAACCCAGGAAGCTACGGACGTCTGTGACTGTCTTCGGCCTTGGCCAACTCTTCACTGCCTCATCTTAGCAGGATCTACAGATATGCCGCTAGCTGATATAATGTGTCCTAGAAAAAATGACACGCTTCTAACCAGAACTCACACTTAGAGAGTTTGGCATACAGTTGGTTCACTCTCATAATATTCAACACCTGTCTCAAATGGAACTCATGATCTTCCTTGGTTTTTGAATAGATCAGAAATCGTGATCGATGAAGACTACAACTGAACTATCAAGATGCTCTCTAAAAAGTCGGTTCATCAAGTCCATGAATATGGCTGGCGCATTCGTCAGTCCGAATGGCATAACGGTGAACTCATAGTGTCCATACCGTGTCCTGAAAGCTGTCTTCTCAATGTCACCCTCTGCATCCTAACTGATGGTAGCCAGATCTGAGGTCTATCTTCGAGAACAAAACTGGCTCCTCTCAGCTGATCAAACAAATCATCTATCCGTGGTAATGGGTACTTGTTCTTGACTGTAAACCGCATTAAGCTCGCGGTAGTCGATGCAGAGTCGCATACTGCCGTCCTTTTCTTGACGAAACAGCACTGGAGCACCCCAAGGAGAAACACTAGAGCTAGGTCGAATGAATCCCTTGTCGAGGAGGTCCTCCAGTTGTAACTTCAGCTCCCTATCTCAGCCGGTGCCATACGGTAGGGTGCTTAGCAATGTGGGGCCCGTACCTGGCAACAAATCGACGACGAACTCAACCTCGCGCACAGGTGGCATGCCTGGCAGCTCATCAGGAAATAGGTCGGGAAAAATCTACCACGACTGGAATGTCTACGTCCGTCACGTCGCTCTGTCTCGTGTCCTGTACATAACAGAGGAAGGCTTGTCGGCCCTTCCTAACATCCTTCATTAGGGACAATGCTGACACGATCTTGACAGTCGGCTCTCTCCTCACACTGCGGTATGACACTGTCCTGCCGCTCGGCCCCTTCAGCAATAGTCGATGCTCTGCACAATGAAGGCGGCCCCTATGTTCTGTAGCCAATCCATGCCCACTATGATGTCAAAACCCAAGTTTCTGAACTCGATCAGGTCAATGGGAAAGGTCTCAGTCATAATGCTGATCTCTAACCCTGTATACTGTCTAGTGCAACCTACTTTCTCCTTCGAAGGAAGGGTGACTGAAAAGTCTGAAAGCGGTTCGGGGGTGGCCCCCAGCTTCTTAGCAAACGTCGAGGAAATAAAAGAATGCGAAGCCCTGATCGAAACAATACGGAAGCACTAACACCATCAATAGGAAAGGTACCTGAGATTATCTCTCGTATTAGCATCGAGTCCCAATAAATCACTAATTTACTGTTGTTTGTAATTGTCATACCTGTGATGACATTACCAGACTCCTTGGCTTGCGCCATGTCTAAGATGCAGATGGTACCCTCCTTTCCCTTACTATAGCCTGAAATGATGAATTATCGGTATCAACAAAACTGAACACAAACACTTGAAAGTAGGAAACTCTTATTTCATTCATCCAACTGTATTTTACAAGGTTACACACTTAACTACTGCTATTACATCAATACTGTCGAAAAGTTAAATTTAAACGGCCAGGTCGGATGTGGGTATCATTCACTAGAGCTGGTGGTGCGGTATTGAGCTTAATGCTCTTAATACCATGATATACAAGCCTCGACTCTCCACCAAATATCAACACATCCCCAGACTTGAGGATGATCTTGCTTGCTAGATCCATCCTCTTCTGGTCTCCATAAATAAACTCAGCATCATCGCCGATGATGGAAAATGATACAACTGGTATCCTCTGGTGATGGACTCGGTCGTCTCATCACGGTCCTGGTGCATTCCAAGCTTCCCTCCCTGTTCATAGTAATTGATGATGCAAACGTCAGGTGTCATGTCGGGTAATGGATAAGTCTCACAGTCTTGAGCAATATCATTGCGTCTCACCAAGGTAAGGAAACTCTCAGGTATCCTAGGTATAGATATGTCACCTACCTACCCTCACCTCTCGATAAACCCTAGTGTGGATCCCAAATTTCTTCCTAAGCACATCATGTGCAGTTTCATTCTAGAACCACTAGTAAATACAGGGGTATAAAAAACCTCCTATGCCCTTACCCAAAGCTCTACACTCATTACTATGGTGATTTGTTCATCTAGGGTTAGGAACTCTCTGAGAAGTATCATGCCCGGGCCTGACTACATGACACAACTCACTAGGGTACTCTCGTCTTTCTTCCACGGGTCTAGGCGGTCTTTGTCTTGTAAGAGGGATAGCAGATATCGAAGTCTCCTAAGAGGTAAAAGGTTTCCTAGGTAAGTTGTCCATCTAAAGCGTGGTAACTTAAACACACATTCATGCTAGGTAAATTGTGTAACAAGTAGTCATGCTTTCATACAATGGTTAAGGTTTCAAATGCTAACTTCACCGCGCTGGGTGCTAGTGCCAGCGCCTGAAGCTCCCGCTGCATTCAGCATACGGTTGCCGGCGGGGTTCCTCTGGCCCTGGTTCTGCTGCTGCGGCTGCTGCTGCTGCTGCCCTCTCTGGGCTTGGGGCGCCGCCCCCTCTGGCCACCTCGGGCTCCACCTCCTCCCAGTAGGTGGCCCTGAGTCCCCTTCGGTGGGCGGACGCTCGGCTATCAGGATTATTGAAGCACTCTGTACGACCTGTGGCCTTCTTCCACAGTGGTGGCAGTCCACCGCTTGCCCGGTGCAGTCGAACCCGGGTGGTCTTTACCACAGCGCTTGCAGTGAAAGTGGCGCTGGGGTGCAGAACCTATTATCATGTCGCACTCAGGTTAGTACAAGGATGGTAATGGTAGTGTAATACTCAATTTATTAACAAGGTTAGATCGCTTACCCTTAGGGGGTACAGATCTAAGAGGCTGCCATCGTAGGTAGGCCCGGTCAGCAACGGACCTTGTCTTTACCCTTTTGGCTGGCGCTGCTCCTTCTTTCTCCCTCCAGGAGAACTTCTTCTTCCTGTGATCGTCAAAGTGTCAGGAATAGCAGGTATAAAAAGCAGGCAGTAAGTAAGTAATTTAAATGGTTTAAATAACTAAGGTGGTTCTTACTTCCAACCCTTACTGCCTCCGCCTCCAGCCTCAGTCTCTGCCTCTTCTCTGGGGCCTTACGCTTCTGCCCCTGGCGTCCTCCCGGTGTTCACCATATCTCAGTCCGAGAAGCGGCGTCATAACACTCTGCATGTATAATGAGTTCCCCGAACTGTAATGAATCAACTAAGTTACGATGGTACAAACTGTCAATTAATTTACCTGAACGGTAGGGTACAAGGTTAGCACACCCCCATAGCAGCCTTAATAGCATATCTCAAACCCGCCTCTAAACTTCTCTACTGTCACAGCATCAGAGTAAACAAACTCCTGGAGACGAAGTCCAAGAGCCCAATAAACAAGGCATAGTACTGATCTACTGTCATATTACCCTGCCTCAGGGCCTCAAACTCTCTTCCTCTGCTTCAGATGAGCAGGATAGTATTCTCTCTCAGTAATTCACGAAACACCAGTCCACCCAAACCCTCTATAGCAAGATAATGCGCCTTCACGGACCTCCCCCACGTGCTGGCAGCGTCCTTCAGGTGAAAGGCTGCTATATCAACCGGTGATCAGCAGGCACATGTATGGCATCAAACGCTCTCGCTCAACAATGTAATCTCGAGAACAGTGGGGTCAGAAACACCATCGTGGTAGGTAGGTATCTCGCGTGTCAGTACGCTCTTCAGCCAATTCGGCTCTCTTAGGTGGGGTATGGGTGGGATACCGGTGGTCAGGGGGTACAGGTGGTTGCCCCTATATGGATACCTCCCACTGGGCTAGCTGAGCGAGGACGGCCGCTGCTACCGTCTCAGCCACGCCCACGGGTGGGGCCTCTCCGCGAAGGTCCTCCTCAGGCCCGCCGCCTCTCTTCACACCTCCTCTGCCCCTGCCAGCTGATCGTCTTCCGGAAGACATCTGGAGATTCAAATCAAGGTCAGCTTTGGTATAAATACCGACTTCATTTACCACAACTAGTAAATACAATTCATTCAACAACTATCTCTGGTACTGGTGGGTGTAGATAACTAGGCTCACGGTACTTAAACTACTATCTCTTGTAATCAGAGCGGTACTCCGCTCTGAACCACTTTTGTAACACCCCTACTAAACCGGTTCCTAGTAATCCTATAGAAGTCGCGCACAATAATATCTCGCAGCGGTAAATAATAAACTATCGCCCTACTGGTGTCACTGTTATCACTCGCCCATACGGGTGATAACGATTTACCTGATAATCAACTTGCGAAACGTATTCCCGCAGTGACCACAAGAGATAGATAGTAGAACTTAAACAACTTAAAACAAAACTAACATCAACAATTATTACAGACCGTGAGCATCTAAACCAAATACACCTCGGTTAAACAACCCGAGTCCAAAACAACCTGAGTATCACACCGTACCAAGTCTAAACCAACTGTAATATCACAATGGTCACGTCTCGCTGCGACCCACCAGCTAATCACCTGAAATAAAGATGGTTTGTGGTATGGAATCAGCCCCTGCTGAGTATGTCATCACATGCCCCGTCATGCCCCCAAAGACCCCTCAATTATTTGGTCGAGAGCATGAGGTTCATTACATGCAATACCATTTTAATATATAAACTGTAAAATAAACAACAGTAATCCATACAACAACACAACCATCAACACACATAATATACCACAAGTATAACCAATGAACAATAAGCGAAACAACGAGAGTAACAATAAGTATTAATTCTCGTCCATGGTGTAGAAGCCAATATTGTTCGCCACTGTATAATTCTCAAATGTATTATTGTTCAGTTATACCTAGTGACATTGTCTCATTAAAACGACATGTCTCTAGTTACCCATATATTATGGCGGGTCACCCACGGCAGTAGCCACTCCAACGGTAGAGTCTCCGACCAACGAGCCATTCTAGCTCACGGGAAATTTTCTTGATACTTGCGGACCCGTACGCGGACATCCTGGTATCGTTTTTGTGATCACAGCGCGCACCAAGAGCCACATCCTCTTGGCTTTACTTCCATTCATTATTTACTTAATTATACCATCGCATCGCATTACCAAATTTTCTAACACAGCAGACCAAGATCATTAGTCCAATCCGGAGTCTGTAAACTCGGGATCCAGTGTTAGATACGAGAGCGGCGTATAGAAAGGCCAATGCTCCGTATGAAAGTCTTGGATAATATATATGTATTATTATCCTAGTGCTACAACGTTTTTCTGACGTTCCTTATTTTTCGTATAAGATAGCACCATAGCCGCTAGTTCGTTTTATATATAGGTTCTTATATACGAACCAATACTGTTAACTCACAACAGTAAATAATGAGCAGCTATAAATACAAATTCATGCATATTAATTAACATTCAGACAAACAATCTTATCACAGATCACACAGAAGTCTGAACTGAGGAAGCCCTCAGAGACAATCAGAGACACATAACAACATACCGTTCACCCGATGTATTACGGTGGAGTATGAATCAGCAAGATCCTATGCTCCTTGTGTAGTCTCTAACAACTAAACAATACATAATGCTACTGATTAGCATACTGTATAACAATACAATCCTACGGTACCCCGTACCGTCACTAACACCTCCCGGTTAACCCCCCGTTATTAACTATCAATGTTGTCGGGTTTTAGGTTTAACTCGAGATTGGGAAAAGGTGTTATATTACATGCGTAGTCTTGTTTGTATATTAGTATAGTTGTTGTTAAACTTGTTATCGCATGTAACTTAATGTTTGTTTGTACATCATACAGTTTGTTTCTTATTGTATGTGTGATCCTTTGTCATGCACTATGCATCTTACCTTAGTATTTATTTTTCTAAGGTTTGTCTCTTTTTTTTATATTCATGTGGTATAATTCATCTGTAAACTATACTCTTAATATTTAGGATCCTTATTATCCCATGAATACTCTTAACTTTAGAATTTCCATATCTAATGTTTATAATTCTTTTCTCTTTATTATCATTTTAATTATGATAATTTATAATTATTGAACCATATCACATTTTCTACACCATTACATATATTTATTTATATGTGTGTATTATGGAACTATTTATTATATGGTAAATCTTATAACCTATATTCATTCTTTTTAATGAATATCTCTTATATTATAAATGTTATTATTTTCGAACAGCACCCATGTTCTTAAATATTTATAAAATCCACCTCTTAATTAATATAATGTCATCTATAGTTATATAACATATCTTATGACATTCAAATCATTAAAACAATTTAACCTATAGTTATATTTCGTTTTTAAATACCAAACAGCCCTTAGTATTTTCGGCTTTCACTTATAACCCTAAACTTCTATAAACTCACAATTCAATTCCAATTTATAATACATAGTTTTCTAATTCCATTAAAACTTTATATACATATATCTTTATAAAACCTTATATACCATTCCAAAAATTACCAAACTATACCAAAAGGTTATAAACATTATTCTTAACCTTATTTTTCCTCTAAATCTCGGTATATATAATTTGTTACCTATTTGTAACAATGTCATAAAATACCATAATATACTTATATAACTCATATGAACTCCAAACTTAACCAAATAAACTTCTAAAAATTTCTAATAACTTAAGGACTTAACTAAACTCCATTTAGTACCCTTAATTCTCGGTAATTACATTACCACCCCAAACCTTATAAATCTTTTACAATTCAATAAGTATCTTATTATAAGATAGTATTTTAATTTCTTAAATTTTCCAAACTTGGTCAAAGTCTCCTATATAGTCAACTTTGACTCCTAACACCAAATGGGAACCAATTTTTCGGTAATTACAAATAATGACCTATACTTTTCTATTTTTACAATTTTGACCCAAAACTTTATAAAGTGTTATAATTTTTATTAAATTCATTTAAAAACCCTAAATTGCTAAATTACCCACGGCTTTTCTAATTCCTTAATAATTACGAATTGGCCCCAACTTTAATTATAAGCATAAATAAAACTAAATAAGCTTATAAACTTAAATTAAAATGGCCTAATGACATGGCCTTATTACAACCTTGATCTTGCAAAATAAATTACACAATAAATGTCTCAAAATATAGCATATATATTCGGCCTCTCCATGGTTTAATTATTTTTCCACATAATGTCATAATTTGACCATTATGTTAATTAAATCTCTTAAATGACTAGCTTAATTTATCTTAGCCATTTTTTTACATTTTTAGGTCAATATGACCTATATGTGTATGTTCACTCTCGGCCATATAATATATATATACTTAAAGATTGCAAAAATCATAAGTTTAAGGGTTTATACCTTGATTTATCCTTGTATAGGCTCGGTCACTTGTAGGAAAATTCACCACTTGATTTAGACATGTTTAATACACAAAATAAGATATGGTTACACTCCAAGCATGAGCTTAACCATAAGGAACAATTAATGTAAGATTTAAGGCAAAAATCACCTTAAAAATGCAAGGGGAGTTCTAGGTATTTTCGACCTGAACCAAACACACCACAAGGTGTTAGATCTACCATATTAACATAGGAAAAAGTTAGATCTCGAAATCCTACCTTGTTATTAGGTTTTACCTTGGAAAAATGCCTTAAAAGAGAGTATTTCTCTTGGATCTCGGTCACCCTTGCTCCAAATGGCTAACCAACAGATCCCACATGAAAAGGAGATGAAGATGAGTCTATGACCAAAATTTCACAGCCAAACTCGAAGGGAATCAAAAGTTATGAGCTTAAAGCACATTTTTACCTTAAAATGTAGATTTGGACAACCTTGGTCCCTCTACTGGTCTCAACCGAGTTTAGCTCTTGTTCTAACCTTAGAACACTGAGAATAAGCCATAGGAATAGATGAGCCACGAATTTTAGGTGTTGGTGGTGAAAAGATGAAGAAAAAGAGCTAAAAATGACATTAAAACACTTACATTAGGAGCTTAGGAGCTAGACTTGCCTTCCATGGCCAAGAACAAGCTTTGAGAGCTTGAGAGGAAGGATGGAGCTCGGTTGGATAGGGAGGAATCGGACAAGGAAGGAGGAGGAAGGTGGGAATGATTGACAAGGTTTGAATTAATGTAAAAAGGTAACATTATTTTGTAAAAGTAAACATATTAGGTAGCATTTGTCTCCAAAATAATTGCATGCTGTCTCCTCCCTTATTGCAGCCGGCCTCCTTGGTCCAAATGAGTCAATTAATTGACCATTGACCAAGCTTGGTCAATGTTGACTCATGCGGGCCCCACTTTAGGGTTTTATTAATATTTTAATATTAAATTTGTAAAAATTCGTAAATTTCTGGAATTAAATTCCTAATATGATATAATATGATTAAATATCATATTTAAGGATAATTATAATTTTTAAGCCCATTAAAAATCAATTTAAAAGGCAATCTCACAAAAACGTGCTTTAAGGAGTTTTAGCGCACTTTTTGTGTCACAGGGTGTTCCTGAGCTTAGTTCTCTTTGAGAATGGTTTTATCGTGTTCCTTGCTTCATTATAATACTTAGGAATCCACTTTGGATCCTACTTGGGGTCATACAACCTTCATGGTGTCTTAAAGCACATTTTTGGCTTTACCGATCTTAAGGCGTGTTTTGCCTTGTTGAGATCTTTTAGATTGTTCCCCAATAATATTTAGATGTTTAATAATAATCTTAGATCATTAATAGATCATTTAATTATATTTTAAAGATTAGGGGTATTTCAGTATAAGGCCTTTTTTAACTGACAAACATGGTGAGGAAAGTCTTTATGAACAAAACCAGCTGGTTGTTTGAGATAGACTTATTCTTCTAATTCTCCGTGCAAGAAGGCGTTATCAACATCTAGTTGCCTTATAGGCCGGTTAGAAGCAGTAGCAATAGTCAAAACTAAACAAATGGTAGCTATTTTGACTACAGGACTGTAGGTTTCTGTATAGTCAACCCCTTGAGTTTGACTATAACCCTGTGCTACTAGACGTGCCTTTCTTCGTTCTAGAGTGCCATCTGCAAACCTTTTGGTCTTGAGAACCCATTTAGATCCTAGAACATTCATGTGGGGTTTGAAAGGCACAAGATCCCAAGTGCATGTTCGTTGTAGGGCATCAAACTCAGTCTTCATAGCTGCCTGCCATTCTGGAAATTTTAGAGCTTGAGAAAATGTAGGTTGTTCTGGTATAAGAGGCAAGGAGGAGGGTGAATGTGAAGTGGATGTATGGTTTAACCAGTTTACAGTACCGTATGTTCAAACTTTAGGTTTGAGGGAATTTGTTTGTGCTCTAGTGATCATGTGGTGTTTAGGTTGAGGTGGATCGGGCTGGGCTTGGGGTGAATGAACAGAAGGAGTACTTGAGGGTGTAATGGAAACAGAGGGAGTATTTGAGGGTGTAATGGAAACAGAGGGAGTATTTGAAGGTAAAGGAACAGAAGGTGTAGGGGTTAGTAGATGTAGTGAGATTGGTAGGTGTAGGAGAGATAGGGGATGTAGATGGTAGAGCATATGTGTCTGTAGATGTATATGTAGGGAGGGTGTTATCTGATCCAAGAAGAGGAACAAGGATATTAGATACTGTTTGAGAGGAGTCTGAAACAGATGAATGATCAAGTTTGGAAACAGAGAAAGGGAAAACAGTTTCTTGGAACTTCACATCTCTTGAGGTATAAATTCTATGTGTCTCTTTGTCAAAGCATAGATAGCATGTAGAATGTAAAGAATAACCCAGGAAAACACACTCCTTGGAGCGAAAAGAGAGCTTGTGAGAATTATAGGGATGAAGGTTAGGCCAACAACTGCAGCCAAAGACTTTTAGGTTAGTGTAATTAGGGTGGGTTTTATGAAGCTTGAAAAAGGGAGTGTGATAGGACAGGGCCTGAGTTGGTGTTCTATTCATAAGATAAGTAGCGGTTCTAAAACCAAAAGACCAAAAATGTAAAGGCATAGAAGCCTGAGCCAAAAGGCATAACCCTTTGTCAACAAGAAATCTAATCTTGCTCTCAACAGAACCATTCTGTTGATGACTGTGAGGACAGGTGAGTCTATAATTGATACCTTTCTGTTGAAAGAAGTTTGTAAGGGCTTTAAACTCTCCACCTTCGTCTGTCTGCACTGCTATAACAGATTTGACAAACTGAGTAGAGACTAGATTGCAGAATATTCCAAAAATATTTGCCACCTCTGATTTGGCTTTCATAGGAAATAACCAAATATACCGAGAAAAATCATCCACAATGATTAAGAAATATCTAAAACCATCTTGAGAAACACAATTTGCTGGTCCCCAAACATCAGCAAACAGAAGTTCAAAACAATCACTAGAAACAGAATCTGAGGGATAATGTGGTAGAGCATGTACTTTCCCTTGACAGCAAGCAGTACAAAGTTCAGAAGTAGCTATAGAAACAGTAGGTAGCCTAAACTTATTTATTGCACGCCTAGTAACCATATCACTAGGATGCCCAAGACGTTGATGCCAGATTGTTGTAGGAGCAGCTGTAGTGTAGTTCAATTGAACATTCTTAGACTGAGAGGAATTCTCGGGAAAGAAGTAGACTCCATCTTTAACTTGTCCCCGAAGAATAGCTGTCCCTGTGTGTAAATCCTTCAATAGAAAATGAGTTGAGTAGAACTCAAAGTAAGTTTCATTATCAGCACAAAATTTACTAACTGAAATCAACTACTTATTCAGTTTTGGGACATGTAGAAGATCATTGAGAACAAAATTCATCTATGTAGAGGTTAACAGACTTGTGCCTTGGTTGTTTAAAGCCAAAGAGGAGCCATCCCCCAAAGAAACAGTGTCATTTCCAACATAGTCATTAGCAGAGACGTTTAGATTTGAGAAATCTTCTGTGAAATGATGTGTAGCCGCGGTGTCTGGCATTGAAATACCCCGAACTTAATTATAGTGATTAAAATTATCCTAATATGTATTTAAGGTCCTAATAGTGCCTAAGTAATTTTGGTAAGGAAAATAAATCCAAAAGAAATGAGAAAACGCTTAAAAAGCGGAAAATGCTAAAATAAGCGTTATATAACCATAGGAGGTACGAGACCTCGGTTAGAGTATTATGTGGATTCCTAAGGCTTAATCATGCCTAAATAATAGGTAGAAACAATTCTCGAAGAAAACGGATCCATAAAATGGATTAAAACCACTAATGAACCTTAAAGCGCGTTTTTCAAGGAAACCGGGAAAACGCGACTTTAAGCGGGTCAAATAGACTCGTAATAATTTTGGTCAACCAAATAGTCATTAATAAACATTAATGAAGGTCTAAAACCAATAAAATTAATTAAACGAGAAAATTCTGGAAAACGGGTTCCGGGAGTGAATAATACAAAAACTGAATGTTGTGGGGTGTAAATGTAATAAAGCAAAATTAACTCCCCCTCATGTAAATAAAAATCAGAAGTTGTATTTGTGTGTGGTGGTGTGTACACGTTTTTGTTTAGCCAGCACACTCCCTCACTCACAAAAAAAAAAAAAGTAACCAAAAAGTAAAAAGCACTTTAATTCTCTCTCCTCCCCATTTCTCCCGTACTCACTTCTCCTCTCTGATTTCTTCTTCTTCCTTTGGAGCCAGCCATGGCGATTTTAACACCCCCACACAGCACCTCCTTCTTTCTTAAGTTGAACACCCGAATCAACTCCAAATACTACAAAAAATATACCGTTGGAATCCCCTTGTCTTGGAGATCATCTTCCACCTTCCAAAAATAGAAAATCTCCAAGTTCATTCCATGGGTGTAGTTGCTTTTGGAGCCTAGAGATGACCATTCGAAGCTCCATCTTCTTCTTCATGTTCTAAGGTAAGAAAGGAACTCAAGTTCTTCTCTTTTTCAATTTCCTTTGTAAAATCAAAAACCCACGTGTGAATCCCATTGTTCCTTGTCAGCCGGTTTTGGCATTTCAAATAGGAGCTGAAGCATTGTCATTTTTTTATCCAAAACTCCATTAGAAGCTCAAGGTAAGATTTCCTAAGAGTTCTAAGTGGTTTCACACAAGTTAGGGTTTAATGCTACGTTAGAAATTTTACTAGCTTTTGTGTGTGTATTCCTTGGAACATGGTTGTAGCTTGGCCTAACTAAAATCAAGAAAAAAGAAACAAGAGCAAAGAAGGAAAGAGGAGCAGAAAGGAGAAGGAGAGAAAGGAAAAGAATCAAGAAACTAAGGTAAGGAAATGCCTCTGTACAGATTTTTACTGTTACATAGAAATGAGTATGTTGTTGTAGCAATGTTTAAGCTACTGTCACAGTAGGGTAGTAATGGGTAAATTAATGTTGACTGTATGGGTAGTTTGAAGCTTTTGAAAACAAGTAAATAATATGCTAGTGTGAGTATGAAGTGTGCAGTAAGTATTTAGAATGTGGTGTGAATAATGTATATATTGAGCAGGTTGTAAACTGTGTTGATGAGTAAATTTATGTGGTGAGAAATCTTAGGAATGTAGGGAAACTCTATCAAATTTTGGTTAGGAAGTAAGTGGACGTGAGTGCTGTTTGACAGGAAAGAAAAGGAAGATGCACAGAGAAGAAAATATGGGATTTTCACTTTGGTTTGTATTTTAGGAGGAAGGTGTAGTTGAGTAGGACTAGGAATGGAGTAATGTAAGTTGTTTAGCTGAGTTGTGCTAGATGAAGAACCATTTAGCTAAGTGGAAAGAAGAAAGGAAAATCTGTAGCAGCAGTTTAGAAAGAAAATCTATAGCAAAGGGAACTAACAGTGGAAAAATATGTTAAGTTAGCAGATGAGTATAATGAATGGATCAAGGTAGTTTAGAGTGCCTAAATGGTGTAAAAACATGTTAGATACATGTGGAAAGATTAGGAAAGGATTAAGTATGATTAGGGGTTGAAAGGAGGCTTAAAAATTGCATTTTAATGTATAACATGGATGGTCCAGGTTTATAAACCGGTACACAAACCCGGACCACCCCAAAAACACACCAGAAACGTATTCTAGGGTATGGTCCGGGTTTGTATCCCGGTACACATACCCGGACCATAGTGAAAATTAGGCAGAAAACGAATTCCAGGTATGGTCCGGGTTTGTATCCCCGGACACAAACCCGGACCACCCCAAAATTGCCCAGAATGTGTTTTAATGCATTCTAATGATGGGGAATTGAATGGTAATGATAGTATAAGGTAATTAAGACTTGATTAATGATGTTTAATGGTCATTAAGGCCATGAACAAGCTTAGGAAGTAATTTTAAGTAAGCGACATAAGTAAACGGAATTGAATGATCATGGGTTAGTAAGTATAAACCGGGAAATGTTAGGAAAGTAATGAGTAAGGTTAATTACAGATAATTAACCACCCAACTCTATGTATGTGATAGGATTCGAATAGTCAAACACCGAAGGGAGTCGGTGAGTCCAAAATCAACGGTGAAAGGTATGATTTCTTCATGCTCGGTATCCTAACCTGGTTACCCCGATTTTCATGCTTATTTGATCACCTAAATAAGATAAATGCATGAATCGGATTTTTAATGCACTTACTTGTGCTTGTATTATATTTGTTCTTGTTATATTGCCTTGAACATTTAGTTTGTATATTCATGAAATGTATGGATGAGGATGAAATGTATGTGTGAATGGATGTGACTTGTGTATTGTATTGTTTCGTGGTATGGATGTGTTGACTTCTACTAATTCCTAACTACCTAACTCCTAACTTAAGTATTGAGTACATTGGAATGAGTAGAAGTCCGAAATAGCTTCGGCCACGCGTGAGGATAAGGAAACACAAGAGGTTGGATCCGATTCCTGGCCAGAATCCTTTCTATGGACCAAACCCATTAAATGGGTAGCATCCTAGATTGGTGATCCACTTAAAGCCCGGTGGTGGGACGGTGTAGTCCCTGCCCGGAGGTCACTACTACTTGACTTGAGTAGTAAAGTAAAGTAAAGTATTGTATGAGTAACGGTCTGGCTAGTGTAAGTCATTGACCTTGAGTAAAAGAGTAATGACCACCCGATTAACCCGGGTGGGTAAAGAAGCTAACAAGCATTGTGTATGTATTGTAGCAGCGTATTCCGTAAAGGTAAGTATGTATGGTTGACTTGTAATGTCTTCCTTGTGTGTATTGAAATGTATGTATGTGTGCTTGTGAAGTATTGTAATATTATGAATGAAGCATGTATGTATGTATGAGTAAAATGAATTGCATGTATTCGACCAAGTGGTCGGCGTACCCTCGCTAGTACGTGGGGTATGCGGAAGTCATATGCAGCGTAAGCTGAGCCCCTTAGGCACTGTTTTTTATTGTACAGGTACCCGAAGCGGTTATGGTCATAGTAAGAGACCGGCAGCTATGTTTAGATAGCTAGGAATGAAATGTAGATAGTAGAGAATTGTATAAGGCTTGTAGCCTTGATGTAGAACCGTACCAAGCGGTACACCATGTGTATCGGGAAAGCATGTAGTTTGTGAGAAATGGGTAGATGATAGACGCTTAATGAGTATGTATAAACTTGAAGGAATCATTGTATTTGAATTTGGATCTTAGTAAACTCGGTATATTGTATTGTAATTATGGAGTATTGTATTGAATGGAGAATTGTAGTATTCGGTTTGTATTTGGAATGTGGATTGTAATTGTGTAGTACTCGGATATTCCGGTCCATCAGACCGATGTTGTAAGTAGTAGTAGGCCTTGTTAGTCACATGGGTGGCTAGCGGCATTGTATCACCCACTGTTGTGTAAGTAAGTATCCGCTGTGAAGGTATGTAAGTACGAGGTGATTAGACGGTAATGACGGTATTAGCGGTAGGGGTGTTACAGGCATCCATTCAGAAACATTGGTACGACCAGTAGCATTAGCACTCATGGGAAATGGTGGTCTAGGCTGGTAGGTTTGATTGTAACGATGATAACACGCAAAAGCCTCATGACCACGTTTTTTGCAAATCTAACATTGTGGTCGATTATCTGGTTGACCAGTGAAGTTGTTTCTAGCTTGAGGCCGAAAAGTATTTTGAGTGGAGTTGTTTTTATTGTAGTTGGAGTTTTTGGTAGGAATTGTAACAGCCTCTGCCTCTAGAGTTATTTGAGTTTCGCCACGCCCATAGTTATTATTTGAGGGGCGAGGAGTAGGAAGAAGTGAGGATGATTGAGTGGTGAGTTTAGAGAAACAGAGGTGGTAGGTGTCTTTGTCTGATTATAAATCCAAATTTCAGATGAGAGCATAAAGTTGTACAGCTGACTTGGAGTGCATGGTTCTATTCTTGTAAGGATTCTAGCTAGAGTAAGAGAATTGTACTCAACTAGGAGTCCCCTTAAGATGTAGCTTTGAAACTCTCTATAGTGACATTATGACCGGTTATAGCAAGAGATTCATCTAGAGATCTGGCTCTAATATAGTATGTAGTGATAGACTCAGTAGGTTTCTTTTCAATAGATGAGATCTGGTAATGTAACTGCCCAACTTGAGCATTAGTTTGAGCAGAGAAAGTATCATTCAAATAATTCCACGCCTGTGCAGAGGTATGGAGGCTAATAACTTGGCTAAGGATAGCCTCTGACAGAGAAGCAAAAATGATACTGAGAACAATTTGATCCTGTCGTGTCCCTTTTTGAATTTCAGAGGCAGAAGAAATTTCAGTCGAAGGAAGAGGGCAAGGGAACGTTCCATCAACGTATTTAAACAAATCGTTCGCCCTTAGAAAGGTAAATAGCATACCTTTCCAAATACGAAAATTGTCTAGTTTCAAATTTACCAGATTTGTTGCAGTGGCAAGAAGAGACTGACTACTGGTTTGATGTGCAAGTGCGACGAAACAGGGGCTCGAACAGTCATGGGAGTTTGAACTACAGGAGTTGGACCGTTGTTGGTATTTTCCATGCCATTTCCGCCTGGTCCATTTCCACCAGAACCACTGACCGATGACTCCATATCATTCATCAGAGAATTGCGAGAGATGGAACAGTCGCGAGAGATCTTCCGAAAGAGTCAAGAAATCAGAAAAAAATTGCCATAATCGTTGGCTCTGATACCATAGTTAATTAGAGAGACCTTATATGGAATGGTCTAAAATCGTACTTATATTATCTAATGTTTCGGTGTGTATACATTGTACACTACAATCGGTATATATAATAGTTGTATCATAGTGAATAAAGGTCTTGGGCCTTTACATCAGTAAGTAAACTACAGCCCATAATGGTGGGCTACTAAGCCCATCAATAATAACATAGAACAACCCATAACAAGAACGAAATTGTTAATCGAAAATCATGTCCAACAGAAGAAAAAAAACAAGAACTAATTCATACAAAAGCGTGATCATAACACTTAAAAATTATATAGAACTATCGTAAAGTAAGCAAATTAAGTTAAGAACGATTAGAAAACTAAAATTAACACCAGAATTTAAAAACTAGCTTAGTACCGTATGACCATTTTTCATGATCGAGCCATGGATGAGAATAATTGTTTGTAAATTTCTTCCACATGGTCCTCTAGTGGTGGTAGAAATATTTGGAAGAAATGGTATGACAAGGCAAGACAAGGTGAAAGGAAGGAGTTGCGACAAGGCAATGTGGTGGTTAATGAAAGAGTTATCCGCAAACGAAGGGAAGAGATGAACAAAAAAGAAATTGAGTGAAGGAAGAACTGTCACTGGTGGAACGGAAGCATTTAATGACGGCTGATTAATCACAGCTTAAACACAAACCGTGATTAATAGGAGGGCCGGAATTAATTAACGACGATTATAGAATTAACCGTTAGCAATAATCGATCGGAGATAGGTGCGCCTTTTTTAGAACGGACTTTAGATGACGGTTATTGGTAAACCGTAATGTAAAGCGCGCTTTACGGTCAACAGACTTTAGATTACAATTTTACCAATAACTGTCATCTAAAGTCCCCGCCCACTAATGGTCAACGACGTCGTTTTGACCTGACGCCAAATATTTCCCGCATTATTTGATTTTTTTGACGCCGCGTGTAATCTAAATGACAGTTAGCGACGTCGTCTTACCAGCTTATTTTAAGTTAAAAAAACTTAATATAAATGTGTTGCATATGTTTGATCAAATAAGACTCATGGCTCAATGGCCGTGGGTACATGAGTCAACACCATTGATCTTGAGTTCGAAACCCAGCATAGGCCAAATATTTTTCGTGCTATTTTTTTTATTTCGTTAGACTTTAGATTACGGTTCTGAGAGAACCGTCATTTAAAGTCTGACTTTAGATTACGGTTTTCTTGTGAACCGTAATCTAAAGTCCTTTTAACTAGAACATTTGCCCGTTTACTCTGCACACTTACAATAACCTCTACTTCTCTCTCGCGCTATCTTCCTTACTGAAATCGCCTCCTCACTCCGTCACCTTACTAACGGCCATCGACACCGTCGCTCCCACCACCTTTGTCACTCCCATCGCCGCCGGTCACCACCCAGCTACCACTGGTCGTTGTCGTCGATTGACTCTAACGCATACTGGGTATGCATCGATTGTCGTTTTTTTTCTAACTTTGTTCATATACATGTCTATTGCTAGTTCTAACCTCGTTTTTGTCGATTCCTGAGAATGTAATGGCAAATATTCTAACCTTGTTCATATATTTGTGCCCAGATTCACAGTTAATTGGAACCTAGTTCGTGGGCTGATTTCTGCACTAATTGCCCACTTCGGTGCTTACTAACGGTAATTTTGCAAACCAAATTGTAAACTGCTATAGTGATGTTTCTTTGTTTATTGTTTTGAAGAGTAAATTTGATTTGGTTATTCTTAGCATTTAGTTTTACAATTATACATAGTAGTGTAGTTTTAAAATATAAAATTAGTGTATAAGTAATTCTGATGGTGCGTGCGAGTTTGATGTTGATAAAAGTGATTTGGAAATGTTAGAAATATAGGGGAGATGCTATCGAATTTTTTCCGCGGTTTAGCTAGCATTTTAACCTTGATTTTTTATGAATTCTAATGTTGTCGTTTTTTATTATGCATCAGGACTACGAATTTATTTTGGCTTCCGACCTCAACTGTCTTAGCATCGACTAATCGTCTACCAGAGGTAAGATTTACATATATGTATATAGTATTTGACAAACTACCAAACATAGTTATCCGCCCAAGATACCTAATAGAGGTATATCTTTGGCAGTCCCTGTCGGGACTGTCCATGATTGTTAAATCTCACACCTAGGGTTGAATGTGTTTTTAAATGTACTTTACTGGTTATTTCAGCAGTATCTCTTTATTGTTCTTCGAATGCATATTATTGATTAATTTCATAATATCATGCATTTGAAGAACTGTAGGGAGATGCTGCCGAAATTTTCAATAAATTACATATTAAAAACACGTTCACCGGTGGGATTTAATACTCATGGATGGATTTAGGTTGATAAGATACAAAAGTGTAAAGACTCTGCCATGGGTGACGGTATGAAATGGCTGCCTTCATATAAATAGCTAGAAAGATGGAACATTTGTGGATTTACAGTGGAAAGTTGGATGACAAGTTTTTAGAAGGAGCGATAAGTTATGCACGGTGTTGGCGAACAATTTGAAACCTTCAGACAAGGGATACATATTTTTTCCGTGTATCGACTGCCAAAACAATCTGAGATATCGCGGCGTTGAAACAATTAAGGAACATCTGATCCGCCGCGGTTTTACAAAGGATTTCCAAGACATAATCCGATGGCATGGTCAGAGTGTTCGATGTTATTAAGCCTGACGAAGGGGATAATGGTCAGGCAAACACAGAAACAGAACTCGGAGATGATACAGTTGCGGGTGATCCGGAAGACGTTACAGTTGACGTTGAGCCAGATTTCTGGGACGATGACATTGAGACGATGCTTGAAGATGTGGAACGACATCACTATAACACGCTAGACAAGTATGAAAATTTGTTGGATTCATCCAAAACACCACTGTACCCCTGGTGTGACCCTACAAAGTTAAGCAAGTTGAGTGTCATCCTCAAGCTATTCAACTTGAAAGCAAAATATGGCTGGAACGACGTAAGTTTCACTGCCCTCCTGAACTATTGAAAAACGTTCTTCCGGTGGACAACATTTTACCAACGACTACATACTCAGCCAAAAAACTGATGTGCCCAATGGGTATGGAGTACCAAAAAATTCATGCTTGTCCAAATGGTTGCATGTTGTTTTGGAAATCGAATGAATTTGCTTAAAGTTGTTCAGTATGTGGAGCGTCACAGTATCTGAAGAAACAACAAACTCACATCAGCGGTAGTAAGAAAGGTTCACCGACTAAGGTACTGTGGTACCTGCCCATCATTCCAAGGTTCAGACGTTTGTTCTCCATTGAGAAAGACGCAGAGAATCTTCGGTGGCATTCAGTTCACAGGAAGAAGGATGGCAGATTGAGACATCCCGCTGATGCACCACAGTGGAGAAACATAGACATAAAATTTCTTGAGTTTGGTAACGAACCGAGAAACCTAAGGCTAGGCTTGTGCACGGATGGGATGAACCCTTACGGTACTTTGAGTAGCATACACAGTACCTGGCTTGTGCTTTTGGTTATTTACAATCTACCGTCGTGGTTATGCATGAAACCAAGACACATCTTGTTGTCTTGTTAATATCAGGTCCAAAGCAACCGGGCAACAAAATTGATGTATTCCTACAACCTTTGATAGAGGATCTACAACTCTTTGGAATGAAGGGGCTACGGTTTACGACTCATTCAGCAAAGAGGACTTCAATTTACGTGCTATGTTGTACTGCACAATCAATGATTTCCCCGCCTATGGTAATCTTTTAGGCTATTCAATCAAGGGGGCGTTGGCGTGTCCGATTTATGGTGAAAACACTTGTAGATTTCGCTTGAAACATAGTGGCAAAAACGTGTACATGGGCCACCGAAAAATGCTTCCAAAAGGACATAAGTACCGAAAGATGGCGAAAGAGTTCGATGGGAAAACTGATCACATCGTGGTGCGCCAGCCTTTGACAGGTACGGAGATTTACCAAAAGTTGGATAATATTGTCAACAACTTCGGGCCGCCAACCAAAAGTGGTGAAAAAAGTGTCTGGAAAAAGAAATCAATATTTTGGGAACTCCAGTACTGGCAGCGTCTGGAGGTTAGACATTGTATTGATGAGATGCATGTCGAGAAGAACGTGGGTGAAAGTATCACTAGCACCCTTTTGAACATAAAAGGAAAGACAAAGGATCATTGAAAGGAAGAAAAGATTTAATTGAGTTGGGCATACGCACAGAGCTTGGCCCGCAAGAATGTGGAAAACGCACATTCTTGCCTCTTGCCTGTCACACTCTGTCTAAAGAAGAGAAACATAGTCTATGCAGTACCCTTTACAACATCAAGGTGCCTTCAGGATACTCCTAAAACATAAGAAGCCTAGTGTCCATGACATATTTGAAATTAGTAGGAATGAAATCTCACGATTATCATGTCCTACTTCAAGATATTTTACCAATTGCATTGGTGGGATCTTGCCGGATGCTGTCAGACACACAATCACAAATGTCAGTGTCTTCCTCAAATTCATTTCGTCTAAGGTTCTTGATGTGGACACTCTGACTAAACTACAAAAGGATCTTATTGTGACAATATGCCAGCTGGAGATGTATTCTCCTCCCTCGTTCTTCGACATAATGATACATCTCCTCGTGCATCTTGTAAGAGATATTTTGATGTGTGGTCCTTTGTACCTTCGCTACATGTATCCGTTCGAAAGGTACATGGGTGTCCTGAAGAAGAAAATGAAGAACCGTCGTCACCCAGAGGGTAGTATTATAGAGGGCACTGTCACAGAGGAAGTTATAGACTTCTGCACCAATTACCTAGAAGGTGTCGATACCATTGGACTTCCATGTTCTAGACACGAGGGCGGATCGAAGGGTGTTGGCATGGTTGGACGGAAAGTGAAAAGAATTGATATAGACACTCTTAACAAAGCTCATTTAGTTGTGCTAAGTCATCTTGAAGATATCGAACCATACTTTGATGAACACTGGTGCATTTTAAGAGCACAATATCCAGACATGAGTGACGTTAGACTACAAAATGAGCAGAATAGGACATTTGTCAGATGGTTCAAAGACAGAGTGTTGTCCGATCAGTCCACGAATGTGCCTGAGCTGATTAAAGTAATTGCATTTGGACCAAATCTGGATGTAATTTCTTATGACGGGTACGATGTCAACGGATGCACCTTTTTCATAGATCGTCAGGATCGCAAGTCAACGAATCAAAACAGTGGCGTAGAGCTTGAAGCTTATCAAGACTTATATGACATCAGCGGTGTGGGTCACATTTTAGTCTCAGTAAAACAATCATATTTCGCTGTTATACAAGACATCTGGGTATTGGACTACAACAACTACGAAATGTGTGTTTTCCGGTGTAACTGGGTTGACAACAATCATGGCTACCGTGAGGAGGAGCATGGTATGAAACTGGTTGATCTGTCTAGAGCCACTCCCACGGTTGAGCCATTCGTTGTTGGGACGAAGGTTAAGCAGATATTTTATGTAACTGATCCCTGTAATCATAGATGATCTGTGGTGGTTAAAGGGAGAAGAGGAATAGTTGGTGTGGATGGTGTGGTTGATAAGGATGAGTATGACGCAGAAGATGAACCTCCAATTGTTCCTATTTCATTGGAAGAGGTTGAGGTCACAGGTCATCATGAGTATATACGATCAAACCATAACGAGGGAATGTGGATTGAGAGATAATGGTGTATGTAAGTTATTACCATTAAAATTTATATGTAATTAACAATCTTTTATTTCTTGCTTTTATATGACCATTGTTAAATTTTGTGTATTTTTTTGTGTCATTATGAAATGCTTAATTTTATTTCAAATTTTTTTCAATCCTTGTAGGCATGGCTGAAGAGTTCGAGTTATTTTGCCGCGAGTTCGAAGATGAGCAGCAAAGGGTACCGATTCCTTCTACCAGTGCGCTACTGCTGCTAGCCCTTCTACAGCTCCCACTACTGCTGTTGCCCCTTCCATGAGTGCACCTTCTACAAGTGCTACTCAGAGACCCAGGGGTAGAGGTCCAACCCATGGGCTGAAGCTGCAGAAACCGGATGAGATCAGTCTTGTCTGGGATAAGTATGGGAGGTATTGTGGGGGCAGGTCAGAGTTCGCTAGTATGCTAGGGACTCTGTCCAGATCACATTGCTCCATCAACCACAAATGACCACAAGTCCCAACGAAGTTAAGGAGACCATCTGGAAGATGGTGCAAGAACGATACAAGATCTCAGACGAAGTGAAGAAGACCGTTCTTTCTACGGTGGGCGGAAAAGCTAAATTATTCTGCCACTACTTGGTGGAGAACTGGATCACCAGGGTGCCCCACGCGAGCCTCCACCATATGTCGTGTACAATGGCATGATCACCGAAGAGGAGTGGAAGGAGTTTGTTGAGCAGCACTCCACCCCCGAGTTCAGGGTATGTTTGTGTGTACTCTTTTCTGAATTAATGCTCATAATGTTTTATCCCTGATTTTATAATTAATTTTCTATTGTACTGTCTTAACAACAAAGACAAGAACAAGCACGGCAAAACCGTGAAGCTAAACTCTACCCCCACACCATGGGACGAAGGGGATATGTGGGTAGCCTCGATCTATGGAAAGAAGCTGGTTTGCTGAAGCAGAGGAACGAGGATGGCAGTGAATGCCCGATCGAGGATGTCTCTGAGGCGAGTAGGGTGCAGATGTACCTACTGGACGCTAGAAAACGACCAGCGAAGGTCAGAGGATATTTCCTCATGCTGCAACGGAACAATTGGCTAACCAAATTGTAAGTGTTTGGAAGTAGCAGTTAAATAATTTACTTATATACTCAAGTGTTTGTTGATCTTAAATTTATTGCTAACTTCTTTGACAATTGGACAGTATGAAGCGGCACAGAGAGGAGAAGTAGACTTACACGCTCCTCCTTTTCAAGATGACGCTCTCAATCAAGCGCTTGGGAAGAATGATCACCCGGGGCGTGTTAGAGGATTTGGGGGAGAAGTGCGTCAGAAGCACGTATTCCCGCCATCTGCTATGAAGGGTCAGATGAATGCTGCTGAAATCGAGGCGATGGTAGAGCGTAAGTTCGCTGCTGAGTGCCAAGCTAATGAGGAGAAACTAGCTGCTGAGCGCTGAGCTTACGAGGAGAGGCTGCAGCAAGCGTTGGATGCGATGGCACATGCGACTACTCAGTAGCAGCATGATCCTCCTCGACCGTCTTCCTCCTCCAGTTGTGCTCCGGCTACTGACCCATACCCGTTTGCCAACATCCAGGTTAGCTTTGTTTAACTATTTTTATCCTTAAATAAAGTCCTTTAAATAGTATTAGATTGGACGCACTTATTTATTTCACGCAATATCTATGTTTATTAAAGGAGCAAAAAAAATGTCATCTTCAAATACCATTAGAAGGGCACCCTGTAGATGTGGCCTACGGGATGGTGTTGCCATCAGGTCCACTCACGCTCATTAGTTTCATATGTCTACCCGCATTCTACGCGCGTGTGACCTTGGACCTGATAATTGAAGGATTTGAGAATGTGTACCTTCCAATGGTGTTTGACAACAAATGCATGCTGATTGAAGCGAAGGGATACATATTGCCCTGGCCAGCATGTTATATTGTTGTCACCGATGAGGTAAGAATGTTTGACAACCATTTAGTATCTAATAAAGTCCATTAGTTAGCATTAAGTGTCTAATATAATCCATTATAGATCCCTGAGCTTCCTCTCCGCGTATCCCAGCCAGAGAAGAGATCAACGTGCCCGCGGGTCCTGTCCGCAGTACAAGGGTATGTTCTAGATAAATGTTTAATGTTACTATAATAATCAATTAGTAATTATATTTACATTCTTATGCTTTATTGTTTGTGTGTGAAGGGTAAGAATCCAGTGACCCGGGTGCGAAAGGTAAGAATCCAGCGCCCTGGGCACGCACCAGGACGTTTGAGGCGCCTAAAAGTAAGTTCTCACTGCTATAAAAACTTATTAAACACTTGGGGCCTCGTTAGGTCAATCTCTACAACAAGATCATTGTGAAGTCATCTCAATGTATCAACTTCATGATGACGCTTCCAAAGTCGATGTTTCACTACGAAGAAGATATGACCACGGCGATCAACTTTGGGGACATCAGAGAGATGATGTGTGGAGATTACCTGAACATTAACATTATTCAAGCTTATCTAAAGTAAGTGTTCTGTCCTTATACTGTAAAAACATATAGAATAAGTATCTATGAAGTTGCATTGGCTAACTTTTTATAGTACGGTGATATAATAGAGGTATACTTGAGAGATGTCATGAGAAGAACATCACCTCCATTACTGCGGTGCGCCCGGAGCGTTTATCGTTCGACTCAGTCACTAGGGACCCGGGGAGGTTTTGTGAATACATGAAGCATTGCTTCAATGTTGCTAATGAACAGAATAAATTATTTTTTCTAATGTCGTATCACCAAACGTGAGTTCTGATATAAATTTACATACTAATTAGCTAACCTTTTTACCTTTATTTTTCATTTCATTTTGTATTTGAAATTGTAGCCACCACTGGGCTTTGTTTATCTTCTGCATTGCCACCGCTTCTGTGCTTGTTCTAGATCCACTAGGGCAGTGGACAGAATTCAACACTTTAAGACTTAATCAAAACGTAAGTTTTTATTACTATTTAATTGTTTGTAGGTTTTTTGAACCAAAATTCATTTAGTCGTTCATTGTGCTTAACGCTTTTGTTAATATGTGACAGTTGTTACAGTCAAACCGCTCAGGGAGAGTTTGCTGACATGATAGTCGAATACATCCAGGTTTGGTAATTCAATTATTTCAATCGTGTTGCTTATCTTTATACAATTGTTTTACATTTGTGAATTTTGGTGATTTAGTGCCCTACCCAAAAGGATTCTAGGAGTTGTGGGTACTACGTGATGTGGTATATGTACGAGTTCTGCGGGTACTTCCCAGCATTTCAGAACTCTGAAGACAAGGTAATACGAACGTTGTCTTGTGTTTAATTCTTTGTGCAGATTTTTTTAGTCTTTATCTTAATCTCATTATGTGTTCCATACCTTTTCTTGTTCTAGATTAAAGAGCATTATGCCCAATCCTCGACTTACAGTGCAAAAGACTTGTATCATGTCAGAGAGAGCATGGCAGCCTTATTTTTGAGAATGGAGTGGTAGACTAGCTAGCTTTTTGTATATATTGTAGTGGCATGAAACTGAAATGATCACATTTAATGAATTACTATCTGCTGTAACAGATTCTGCTGTATTGAATGTTTTTTTGTTGCTTAACAGATTCTGCTGTAACGATATTCGATTTGGTGCATGTATATTAAAGATGTTATTTGTTGCAATTGTGCTCAGAGAATGAATTTGTGTTGTTCTATTTGATTCTGGTGTTGCAATTGTGCAGTTTCTGCACATCTGTTGCAATTATTCCCTCTGTTGCATATCTATTGCAATTGTGTAGGTTTGTAATAAAAAAACGAATAAAAAACACACTTTATATTACGGTTATTGGTAAAACCGTAATCTAAAGTCCCTGCACGCGGGACGGAAAAGGGCCTTTAATTACGGTTTTAAACCGTAATTAAAGACGCCGCCGTCTTTAGTGGCACCCGCGTTGACTACGGTCCAGAACTGTAATTATACACGGTTTTAGACCGTAATTTAAGGGTTCCGTTCCACCAGTGTGTTTGGATGAAACGAAATAGAAAATGTAAGATTCTAAAACTAGTGTTATTCGATCCAAAGCGAGAGTGATCGAGAGAACCAGTAGGAGGTCGCTACTGTTGTATTGATTATAGCAGTGTTTTGTAACTACAGTGACCTAGAGTATGTACGGTAAAGAGAATTCTATTTATAGAAGCAGTAAAGGTGTAGTAATAGAATGAATTGTAAAACATGGGCCTATTCCTTAAGTTACAATATTATTAGGCTGAGTATGTTGGGCTTCATTATCCTCTCGCGTTTGAAGCTAGGTCAGTCGAAAGTGAGAGCGTAAAGTGAGGAAATTGGGTTGAGGAAGAGGCTTAGGCTCCGTTCGGTCTTGGCATAAATGTAGCATAAAGGAGTGGTCCCCGCATGGGTCATGCGCTCTCCTTCAATAACATACTGCCACATATAAAACAACCAGATCAAAACAACTGCAAAATAGACATGCTGAACAGAGCTTAGTCAGAATGTCGGCTAGCTGGTTTTGACTAAATGTAAAGCAGATACGTAAATTACCATTTGAGATTTTATCTTTGAGAAAATGAAAGTCCAACTGAACATGTTTTATCCTTGGGTGAAAAAATAGGGTTGGTTGAGAGATAGATTGCCCTTAAATTGTCACACAAAATGGTCGGTGGCTACGACAGAGACTCCAAAATCTTAGTGAAGAGATGCTGAATCCAGAGTAGCTCACAAGTAATGGAAGCAAGGGAACAATACTCCACCTCCATTGTAGAGCGTGCCACCGTTGGTTGCTTCTTCAAGAGCCAGGACACGAGATTGCAATTGAAGCAGACGCAGTACCCGATTGTGGACCGCCGATCGATTGAGGAGCTTTCCCAGTCGGAGTCAATGTAGGCGGTCAAATTGAGAGAGGAGGCTGAAGAAATATGGAAACGTAGGTGCCTGGTGGCCTGTAAATATGGCTCCATTCGCTTGAGGGCTCGCCAATGGAGAACGGTCGGCCAGTGCTTATGCTAACATAGGTGATTAATAAGTTACGTAATATCTGGCCGTGTGAGGTTAGAATATTACAATTTCCCCAATAAAATTGTATTGTGTTGGATCTAAGAATGGTGTGTCGTCGATGTGCAAGTCCGTAGATGGGGTAATTGGGGTTGGAACTGGGCGAAAAAGTAGTCATGTTCAACTGGTGAAGTAATCTCCTATGTATTTTTCTTGAGAAAGAAACATCCCACTGTGGTCACCAGTCACCTGGACACCAAGGAAGAAGTGAAGGGGCCAAGATCTTTCATAGGGAAATGGGATGATGAAGAGTGATAAACTGAGAGATGAGTTGTGGGTTGCTCCCTGTGATAATAAGGTCGTCGACATATATGAGGATGAAAATGGTGGAACCGTACCAGTTGTATATAAACAGAGATGTGTCTGCCTTGGAGCCCCGGAACCCCATTGAGATAAGAACATCTGATAGTTTGGAGAACCATGCTCACAGGACCTGTTTAAGCCCATGGATGGCTTTTTGTAATTTGCAAATGTAGAAGGATGAGCTTTATCCTTGAACCTAGGTGGTCGTGCCATATAAACAGTTTAGTTAACTCGTCATGGAGAAAGGTGTTCTGAATATCGAGCTGACGAATTGGCCAGCCACTAGAGCAAGCAAGAGAAAGAATGACACGGACAATTGTGGGCTTGATGACGGGGTTGTAGATATCAAAGTAATCGACACCATGAACCTGGTTGTAGCCTTTGGCCACGAGGCGGCCTTGCGCCTTTCAACAGAACCATCGGAATTGTATTTTGTTTTCAATACCCATTTTACACCCAATATAGGCATATTTGGTGGTGGTGGTGGTGGGACAAGAATGCAGGTATTGTTGGAGGTGAGGGTTGTATATTCCTGGAGGAGGGCATGTATCCATTCTTGGTATTTAGTTGCTTGGGTGTAGAAGGGAGATTCTGGTATAGTGGATGTGTGGTGAGCTTGAGACCACGAAATGGAGCCATCCGTGCGAACAAAGGGTTTAAAATTGTTATCACGGGCTCTTGTCACCATTGGATGACGGGCTGGAGGGGAAGGAGTTGCTGGTGATGTGTAGTGTGTAGGTTGAGGGAAGGGAGTAAAAACGCAACATACTTTAGTCCAAGACAACAGAGCATATAGGAATTGAAATCATTATCAGTCAGGAGAACCCCAGCAGCAGCCAAAGAGGCAGCAAGATTTTGAGCCTTTAGTAGTCAACAATAGAATCAGATCTTTTTTTTCCGTACTTTCAATGCAGGACCAAATCGAAGTTGTCTCACCGCGGAGGATCTGACTAACAACAGTTTCAGATAGAGAGGCGGTAAGAAGTGGCATTACTAGTTGATCTAACTGTTTCTATTTTATATTCTTCATTTATTGTAAGATCTGAATGTCTTTCTGTGGAATCAGAACACTTCCATCAATAACTCCAAACAACCCATGACCTCTTAGGTACGGTTTAATCTGTTTCTTCTTCAGAGAAGATAGTTATCTGAATTCAGCTTTATGAAATTGTTTGCTGAAGAGATTAACGATGAAAAAGTAAAGGTCGATAAGATAGAAATTGATCCCGTTGCAGCAACAACAGCTGAGTGGATTGCTGAAAAAGCTACCGAAGTATTGTTGCTACCCAAGGCCCCCCCCCTCCTCTCCACTGAGTGCTCATGGTGCCAATCAGAAGAGAAAGAGGAGCAAAAACGCTTCAAATTTGCTCTAATACCATATTTGATCCATAGCGAGAGTGATTGAGAGAACTAGTAGGAGGTCGGCTAGTGTTGTATTGATTATAGCATTGTACTGTAATTACAGTGACCTAGAGTATGTTCGATAAAGAAAATTCTATTTATAGAAGCAGTAAAAGTGTTGTAATAGAATGGACTGTAAAACATGGTCTATTCCTTAAATTACAATATTATTGGGCTGAATATTAGAGCTTCATCAGGTGTTGTGAGCAATCAAAAGTGTTGAAATGTCAACTGGTCATTCCTTTCATTTCTTTTTGTTTTTTGAAACATATATTAATATTAAGAGCACACAGTTAGTACATAGGGTGGGAAGTCCGAGGACTTCCAGCAACTCGCGGGGAGTTGATGCTTTCTAGCATAAAATGCTAGGTTGTGAGCATTAAAGTTATGAATTCTACTGACGTGAAAACATAAACATCTGAAAGCGGTGCTAAATAGGATCATTCCTTTCATTTCAATTATGCGTTCCTCAAATATAACATACCTATCGTCATCTCTCCCTTCTAGCTCGTGTTCCCTTAACACATTTATAACTGTTTTTATTTTGACTATTTTATAGCAAGACCACACTTTATGCAACAATATGTCATCAGATATGACACAATGCCGAGCCACGTTCGCCTTTGTCTCATCCACGTGATTCATTTTTTTTTTATTATTTCTTCAATTAGAAAACAGTCCAGCTGCTAATTCCAACTCACTTGTGCGCATCTTTATTTGAATACCAACCATATTACAACCAACAAAGAAACACGAGCCATTTGATCTTTCAAATTTTCACCTTTTTCACGTTAAAGTACTTTTTACCAAAAAAGCTGAGACTCTTCCAAGGATCAGTTACAAGAAGAAAATTCAATGAGACCTTATTTCTTGAAGATACCGACCTGCTGCCTGTGCTGCTATGAACAGACCATCAGCAGCGATAAACAAACCCACCTGCAACACAAAACAATAGTAAAAACTTGTACTTTCAGCAGATAAGTTTATTTATTTCTTTGTTTCTTTGACTCATTGTTTCAGAAAGAGACAACAGATCTGTGAAAACTGTACCAGTCGAGCTGAGAAAATCAATCTATATTGCCAACCTTCCCTGGCAGCAGCGGCCCTTTGTTGATCAGTCCACCTGATAGTTTAAGTGAAAAACGTGATTTCCTTTTCATTTCAATAATATACGTACAACACGGTGTTAGAACGAGTTGCAACAGATACAGTCAAAAGAAGAACAAGGTCAGCATTTATATGAATAACCAACATCTTGTTCGAGATAAGAACAACCAACACTCTCCACTTGCTTATTTAAAGTTTAGCATTAGAAACTGGACATACCAAATATAAAAAATAAGCTTGTATAGACAGACTGGTCTACTTAACGGATGACCACCTCATCATCATCCCTCAACATTTCAGCTTCTGGTTTTAATCAGGTGGACAATATCTTCTCTGTTGCTACCCTACCATCTTATACAATTGTCATCTTTTCGACCAAACTCAGTTTGGGAAAAAGTAGAACCATCCACCTACGACCATCACATCTACTGCTCCTCAACACACCTCTCGACTCTTAGTGCCAAGTACCAAATTCACTTAAAAATCACACCCTAGAGTACACATTCAACACTTGCTTTGTATTTGTTTCCTGAAGAACAGAGGAGTGAACACGAGTCTCTAGCACAACAAACAAATCTGAGAAAAAATACTTACCCTAGGAACTCAGAGAGGCCTCCAATTCCAGCAAACTTAAAAGGTTGTGGACCTTCTCTTTGAAGATCCTGCTCCACATGGACGGATCAATCATTTCTAACATAATACTCCCATGCTAGAATATTGACAATTAAACCATACCCATTATTTAACCTCTTCTTCAGCAGTTTCTAAACCCCCTTGCACCCAGAATATATTTTGATACCCTGCGTTGCACAGCACCTCACAAGCCGCTAGAGATCTGCCAGTGGTTAAGAGCTAACAGAATCAATAGTAATACCTTCATCAGGCTATATGGAAGCCAGACAGTGCATTTGTATGAACGTGAGAAACAAAAGAGGAAGAGATGATCAATGCAGTGTGCTAGACCACAGATACACCCAAGTACAAACTCTAAGCAAATTGAAAAATCATGTCAAAATACAGAGTCCAAGCTCCTTAAAAGTCTAGGAGACATCAGTCCTTATGCAAGCCCACCAACAGCAGTTAATTACTCTGATTGATTTGTTCTATATAATTTTAATAATTAAACTCTCCTCTTAAAGACTATCATTCCAAAAGATGATGATGAATAACCTTAGTCCCTTCTGACATGCAACAATAAGATCCGTATCTTCAGGGAATTTCTCCACAACTCTAGGTAAGAATTCCTGCAAGAATATGAAGAAAAAAAAACAAAGAAAGACACAACATAAGTTCTCCTCATCCAGTTTGTTTCCATGCATACATTATAGAGCATGAACCAAGTTATCAAATGTCTAATTCAAGTGATACGCACAACCCATCCTGTCTAATGTGATGGATTGCAATTCTCCTGATTTGCTCACATCAGAGTACAACTTGACAATCAATATTGAGTTATAAATAATGTTCACTAATGTTTTACTTAATGCAGTTTACAAAAAAATACGATAAAACCGTTATTTTTTCAACAATTATAAACATCATTATCATAACTATCAGTTCATCAATATAACCTTATAATTATTATTAGATAAACTAAAAACTAATACTCCCTCCTGATCTTAATAGATGATTTTCTAGCACAACGGACTAAAATTAAGGAGATAATTTTTAGACTATGTTACCTTTACTTTTCTATGGGAATAAGAGAGTTGTGGGTGTGAGGAAAAAGTAAGGGGGTAAATGTGGAAAGTGATAGAAAAAACCAAAACATCTTATTTTTTAAAAAATGACAAACCCTAGAAAATCATCTATTGAGAACAGGGGGAGTATTTAATTATGAGGCTTTCGCACAATCAATAAAGAGGCATTGTGCTTTGTCACAGCATGCCCTTTGTGCATCAAGACATCTCACATCTGGAACAACTTGGAAAATCAATGATACCCAGGAAAGGCATCAACATACTTATTGTATGACAATGTAGGAGCACCACTCCACCATCCGCCTGTTGCAAACAGAAACTCCGCTATCAGAATAGCTCATCACTTTACATAATAACATATAAGACTAAGAAGTTGTACAAATAAGAAACATGAAACATGCTACTTGGACATAATCATCCACAAATGTAGTTAACAATAATAACATGATTAAGATTTAGATATACCCATCATGAAATTTGAGGCTTTCCTTGAAATGGCACCAATATCTAAGCTCTTATCACCGTCAAAGATCGGTACCCAAGCTGAACCCTTAACCCATGCCTTCAATACAGGATATAGTGAAACAACAAGAGAAGAATGGAAGACTACTTAATCACTGAGTTGAAAGCAAAGAAATAATGATTCTGAAACTAAACACTCAAACAACTGGCTTCAGCGGCTCATGAACCAACCAAGCCAAGATGATAGACAAGGATAGTTTGTGGCAAATACTTGCCAACCCAAACAATGAAAGTAACGAAAAGTTCACCTTTTTACGCTCTATCTCAGGACGGACATCGAGCAATATTTTGTTTGAGAGCTGAACCGCATATCCCGCTTCCTTGGTGTAAGAGCCTTGATCTTCCCTTCCCTGACCTAAGCAAAAGGCATTTGAAAGCCTGAGACACAAAAGTATACAATCCCTCCCATTCATGGTTATCACTGGAAATTGGAATGCATGAAAAATGTATCGGCTATAAAGCTTCTTGGTGGCAGACATTCAATTTTGTCTCTTACAAGTGCTAAAACAAGGCCATTCATCACAAATTAGAGAAGGTAACGTGACTTGAAAACGCCCTGAATATATGCGCAGGTTTTGCATTCGCACCAAGCTAGAATGATACGACTGAGGTCAATCAAGCAAGCAACAATTTAGCGAATTTACTTGATAGCCAATCAATAGTTCAGTGTGGATCCACATCGTAATAGGAGAATAGAGCCAACACAAGAGGCAAACTCGATCTTATAGCCACCAAGCCGCAACAGCCATAAGAATAAATAGAAAATTACTCGGAACCCCCGAGGATTGGGATAATACAGTTAAACCTTGTGTTTATCATAATTATTGGTAACCACATTGAGGTGAGGTTACGGTATGCTTTGACTATGAGCCCCTCAACTATAATTCAATTATTAAAACGTTAACCGCGTGCTGACACCACCAGGGTAATTTACTCAAATATTTATAAAAAAATAGGAATATAAGTTACGAATCACCCAAACGCTTCCCTCTCTCCTAGCAGCGCCCATATCCCTCATTGCTTCAACTCGTAATCTTACCTACACTATGCTTGCATACGCACCGCCTTCCATTTCTTGCTCAAATTAACCATAAACAATAGATAACCGTGTCAAAAAATCAAATAAGCTACATTGAACTGGGATAGACATCTTAAGCGCA
>JAIOTZ010001299.1:0-35927 GCA_023374045.1 Limonium bicolor
ATTTCTCTAGCCCGTTGGTTTAACTGCGGCTCTTCTCGTCCATCTTTGAGGTAATCTGTATTATTGTCCTTAGTATGGAGTTGACTACTTCTCGTTGAAATACCCGTGAATTTTGGCATAGGATTAAATTAGCATATAGTAGAGAATGTTATGGTAAGATTAATAAAGGCCCAGAGAAGCAATATATATATATTTTACGTTCGTCTCAAACAACTTTATTATGTTCAAGAATACAAATTTGATTTTACTTCCTTCTAAAATATTTTCCTTTTCCTAACTTATTTATTCAGCGACTATGTATTTATTCTTTTATCTATTTATTTAAATAATTCTTCTCATCCTTTACTAACGATCAGCTAGCCTTATTTTTACTTTAACTAAATAATATCTATCTATTCTAGATCCTTCCATGGTTTTAACGTTATTTATTTACTCAGTTTCCAAATTAGTATTATTGTGGTAATTGTTAATCCATCTATTAAATTATTTTACAAACTGATTATTGATTTGCACTCCTTTTAAATCAGATATTACTTATTATAAACTATCCTTATTATTCTATTTACATCCTATTTAACTGCACGATCTTTATCACGATCTTCTTCATCTTCAATACGCCGTCTCTACGCTCCTCTCTTTCTTCAAGCTTCCAACCTCTCTCAATTCTCGTTCTTGTTTCCCCGTTGCCGTTAGGCTGCTTCTCTGGTGCCGGATCTAGTAGAAGGACACCGAATTCCTTGACGGACGCTACTGCTGATCTTGCTGAGTAATTCTGTGGCGGTGAGCGTATCCAGGTAAATGTTGTGCTAAACATTCTCTACCTCTGTGTTTTTGCGAATTAACAATGGATTGGTTTGGATGTGGTTTTGATTTTGTGAAAGTTTGGGAATTATTTTCCCCTGTGTATTCTGGTGAGATGTTTTGCGAAAGGGTTTGAATAAAGGTTTGGGGAGACTTTCTTTGAATTGGTTATTGGGTTGTTGGTACCTCTTGGTACTCCGTGTATATTGTTGGTGCGTTATTGGCGCTCCGTGTAATTATTGGTACTATGTACCCCGTGGATATTCTTAATACTATTTCCTGCAGACATTACTTGTAGTTAAGCTCTAATGATCTACTCCTTTGGGTCATAAGTTACCTTTTGGGGGGTGTGCACACTTAAGGATGTAGAGTGAGGTGGAATTCTGATTGTTGCGACCCAATTTGGGGGTCGTCCGTGTAAACCATTGATTTGATTCTTGGAAAGTTCTCCCCCGAAATGTTTTGCTAATGGTGATTTGGAGTTGGTGAAATTGATTAATGTTATGGTGTGAGTTAATGCTTTGCAAATGTAAAATGAGTTTCAAAATGTACTTTACAAGTTGAGGCGATGTTTACTCAGTTTTCCTGATTTGTGCGATCCCTTCACGTTTTCTATTGTTATTTTATGATCGCAGGTACTCATGGCTGAATTGGGGATTGGGACACGCTATCACATAGCCTATGATGACCGGATAATTACTTCGTCTAATTTCGAGTTGAGTTATGTTTTGGAATTGCTATGTTTACAAGTTTTGGAAACGTTTTGGTATTTGGTTAGTAGTTTAAAGCCTGAGCACTCTTTGTTAGAGTGTGGCGGTAACGCCTTTTGGATTTTGCTATTCCGCTGCTATTAAGTTGAAGTGTTTTACTGGTATTGTTCTCTAAGAGGTTTTGGTTATGATGGAGATTTACTTTTTGTATAAGAGATCTTTCGATAGTGTCTTTGTTATCATTTGAGGTACTAAGTTATGCAATGATTCTTCTTTGGTTGCTAAGTTATTGTGTTTATTTTGGTGTTGATTTGGTTCTGTTTTTGCTGGTAAAGATGCATATCAGGACCTGTCCGAACGTCCGTCCGGACATCCATGTTCGGACAGGCCCCGAGAGTTTAAGAAGGTTTCTCTGTTTTGTCGTGTCCGGACTTCTGTCCGAACGTCAATGTTCGGACAACATGCGAGGACGAGGTCGACTTGCAAGTCTCGACTTAGGTCCGAACTTGTAAGCTCGGACCAATGTTCGGACACGCCGCGTAAGAATTCTCGGACTTTGAAACTCGACTTGTGTCCGAACTTTGAACTCCGGATGCCTTTGGTTTTCAGACTTTTCAACTCTCGACTTGTGTCCGAACTTCCCATGTCCAGACACAAGCTCAGACCAAGCTTGTTTTGCACATTTAAACCTCGTTTGGAGTCCGTTTTCGAAGCCGTTTTCACCGTTAGATTTGTAATTTAATAATCTATGTTTTGAGGCAAAATCCAGGGTGTTACACTCGTGTTCCTAACACTACTTGTCTACATACATGGGGTACCTGATACATTACTACTTACCCGACTAACTCATAAATAAGTCTGTCAGGCCCACATGCTCCTATCGGAGTGCGGTCGTCCCATGTCTCGTTTTAGTAAACTGGTAATGTTTGTCACACGGTTATTGTGAAGTATTCTGATGTCAATCTCCCTTTGATGGATGTCCTTTAGTTTTTTTTAATTCATGTTATCGGTTATCATGTTGTAAGTGCTATTGTCCTAGTGGCATCGGTGGTAATTCGTGCCATAAGCCGGCGTTATTCAGCTCGGTTTAAGTAAAATTCGTGCTATATTTAGCAAACTTAGTTCCCCTATCTCGATCTCATTTAGTACAACACATGTTCCTTTTCTCCCTGTTTATCATGATCATATCTCATCCATAGTTCATATTTGTTCCCTCATCCGTTTAATTGGATGTATTGCAGACTACATAATAGCTTGAGCAACTTGGCTCTCCACTTCCCAACCATCCTCACTGACGGTGGTGCATCTACAAAGGGTATGCTTGTCCATAAGGACTAAACATTCCTCACTAGTAGTGATTAGCATTAAATGCGGGTATACACTGATGGTATTTGGCTAATAAGCCATGTCTGAAAATTCTCAAACAATCTAAACTGTTGTGGTTTACAATTACAGTGGCTGTATAATTTCTTCAGTTGTAGTGGTTGGACTAACGGTCTTCCCGAGGTTGCATAGGTTTCCAATCTTAAGGTTTGTATGAAAAGTTGATATGAAAATTGGTATTAAAATTTTAGTATATAATAAGAGATTAAAATTAGTAGTAGTTGCAGTTGCAGCACTTGCTGTAGCAAGTGCGCAAGGCAGATGGAAATTTCAGTGGTTTAATTGTCATAGCGCTTGCAATAGCAAGTGCGCCATGCAGGTGGAAATTTTGGTTCAGTAATTACCAGTTTCATTGACTCTGCGTCGTTGAGTATGGGCTACATGATAATGTAAGCATTAACATTCTGTTCATATTTATAATCCGTCAAGGTTCCAAGGTTACTCGTATCGAGTCCACAAAACTAGTCTCAAAGTCATACACAAAAGGCGAGTGGTCAATGACACACTCCGACATATTCATAACATATTTCCGTCTAACATCCAAGGTAAGTACAAAACAAAGTAAGCAAAAGTCTTCCACCAGCGGTCTCACGGAGTTCAGGGTACTCATGCCCTATCTACTCCCTTGCCTCTCTGGGCTCCAGCATCAGTAGATGTCTGACCATCCTGACCGCCTCGTGGTACTCCAGATCCTCCAACGAAGGTCTTCTGAGTACTGGCCTGTAGTGGCCTGTAGGTATGCATCTCACAACACTCGAACTCCCGGTGGCCCTCTTTCTTGCAGTACCGGCACTCAACTTTGCGGCCACTGCAGTCGACCCCAAGATGGTCCTTCCCACAACGCTTGCAATAGAAATGGCGCTGGGGCTGTCCGGTGCCAGATGGTAGTATTTAGTTTAAGTTAAAATCTGATGATATAAAGGTTAAGGTTACAATTGAATTTAAGAGGTAGGCGTTCTCACCCTTAGGAGGCGCAGATCTCATAGGCTGAGCATCTATAGCTGGGCCGGTCAACCGAAGGACGGGCTATCTCCCCTTAGCTCCCTGGTGACCCTGCTGCCCTTTCTTCTGAAAGAATTTCTTTCCCTACTTCTGGCTATCGCCTGGAGATGCTCCTCCACCCTCAGACTCTCCCTCAGGGTTCTTCCTCTTCTTGGCCCCGAGAGTCTCTTCCCGAGTCTGGAGCATTAGCTCCGTCCTCGAGGCAGCGTCATAACACTCCTAGATAGTAGAATAGTGGGTAGCACCCATCGCCATCTGGATGCAAAACAACAATCCCCCCGAAACTTCTGACCTTCATGGTCTCTGAGTAATCCACACCGGGGATGAAGTCCAGCAGACCAATGAATCGAGCATAGTACTCATCCACGGTCAAACCTCCCTGGGATAGTGTCTCGAACTCACGGCGCTTCTTCTACTTGAGATGTGCTGGATAGTACTTCCCCCTTAGTAACTCCACAAAGGCAGCCCACGAAAATTCGGGCATAGCCAGATGATGGTCCTTGACCAACCTCCACCAAGTGCTGGCTGCATCCTTCAGATGGAAAGCAGCAATGACGACCTTCTTGTCGGCGGGTACTTGCAAAGCTTCGTAGGCCTTCTCATGTTCAACTATGAAACGCTCTAAGGCTACGGGGTCTGGCTCCCCTGAATATGTAGGTGGTCGGGTCTCGGTAACTGACTTCAGCCAGTTCGTTTCCCTGGGCTGTGGCGGGTGGGCTGGTGCTCCTCCAATCTGAGTACCTAGCTGTGCGAGAACGGCAGCAATAGTCTCTGCAACTCCTGGGATCACGGGGTCACCGCCTCCACCTCTACCCGTACCACGCCCTCTAGTTCCCCTAGACATCTATAGTACAGTATGTCACATAAATACTTGGTAATTTACCGTACACAACCAGTAGATATTGAATTGCCTTAACGACTAACATATCACGCAATTTCCGTTACTAAACACAACACTTTTTAAGGCGAGTCGTCTCGTACCTCACAAACGTTTCCCGTAATTTCCCAAGTCCTAAGCTCACTGTCTTAACCTATTTCCTCGTCATCAGAGCGGTACTCCGCTCTGATACCACTTTTGTAACACCCCTCTGCTTAAACATGTAATAATCTCTCACGTAGCAATAAATAAAACGTCTTATAGCGGAAGAAATAATAACAGCAATAATACTCACTCGGGTGTCACCGGCCATTACTCGCCCATGCGAGTAACGAAGCCAAACTATATCCAACAACCAACATAAACAAACTGCTAACCGCTGTGATAACGAGATAATTCCTATACATCATACTAAGTCCATAAACCATAAATGTCGACAAGTGAGCATCTACCCAATCCCAAATGTACATAACCATATCATGATACAATTCACCATCTATATTGTTATACATACAAACTCCATGTGCGGTAATTAAAGTAGACCCTAACTACCCTGTTCCCACACTTTGGCTTGACAATAATCAACAACCTGCACAATGAGTGTAGTATCAGCGATAAACGCTGAGTATGTCGGGCCTGGACCCTAATGGTCACTTAGTCATTTTTAACCATCTTATTATTAAATTGGTTTCATGCTTTACCATTTTACAGTTATAATCGATACTGTAATATACATGCATAAATTCATAATCAACCATCCAAACATTCATAAACACTTAACCATCCACCAATCCAAACAGTCATAACATATCACTACAACAATTGTATATCGAACATATCGAATAATAATACTGAATAAACGCCGTGGCGAACACCATCATTAGTTAATTTAATTTGGCCTTCAAGGCCTTATCCATCCAAACCATGTAATTTAAATACCAGTTGGGCGTCATGTTAGGACAACCCAATAACCTCACCATGGACAGTAGTCCTCCTGTACACACAAAGGTGCTCATTTCGCCAGAGGTCCGGAGGCCCCTGACTATTCACTTTGCCTCATAAGGTGTCCATATAAAGGTTGTAGCCACCTGACCCACGATCAAAATCGGGCTTGTTGGGTATAAACTTGGAGCGGAACCCGATCGTGAACCTCTCAGTGATCACAAATGCGCAACCAGGTAGTTCGTGAACTACACTAGATTCCTCACCTCAACTCACACCATCTCCCTCTCTCATAATGTTTAAGATAAGCTCTTAGTCTTATGGAGAATACAATTTATTAATTAGCTGCCCAATGGGTCTCACGCATACCTAGAAGTAATCTAGGTTATATTCATGTTCGATATCCATGCTCTAGGGACCGACAATGTCGTGACTCGTTCCTAAGTGTTTTACTTAGGTTTCCATATACTTAATATTAATACTATGGGTATTATATCAAGTAACCATCATGTTGTCACAATAAACGCATATGTATGTTTATATAAGTCGATCTATAGTCGACGTAGTGTTAGTCCCGTAGGACGCTCGTGCACAAATAATTAATGCAGTAACATATAATCACATACACGTATCCAAAACACATAACACACAAGTGATATCAACCAAACCCGAGCCCAAGGAATTCCTTAGGACAACTCGGATCAAACCCCTTTACATACCGTACACCTTAGACCAAGGATGCGTAGTGTAGACCACTAGCTCGTCAAGCGCCTTCGTCTGAAGTATGATCTAAACAGTAATAAACTATAAGTCAGTCTCCATGACTAACTAAATCCGGTATTTCCAAATAACAAGTAACCCCGACAGTTCATCCCCGGATTTCTACAGTTAATTGTTACGGGTTTCTCTAAACCAGTCGGCTTTGTTACTAAAACTCGTATGTCGAAATATTTCGACTGTTAAGTTTAATTCGTTATATTTCTTTATTCTTATTCATCATTTAATTTAGGTATATAATCTATAGTTGCATGTATGCATGCATTGTTTATTATATTGTATTATTTTTCCACCATCCATTATAATACATTGTATTATATAATCCATTATCTTTAGTAAACTTTATTTGAATTCAAAAACTTATAACTTATAGTTTATAAACAATTTCCATGTAATAATCTCCATCATTATATTATATGGTCTCCAACCATAATATATATCCATCCTTTTATAGATTATTCTTGTATATGTATATATTTACCATATAGGTAAGTTCCATGAGTTATAAAACTCTTATATTATATGTTACATTTGTATCATCTTATATTAGATTATAATTCCCATTAGTTGTATTATATTATACAACTTATATTAAGATTATTATCCTAATATTATGTAACATTTTATGTTGTATAATTACAACTGTAACACCCCTACTAATCCGGCTCCTAATCACAATATAAACGTCGTACTTAGTAAATAAATCGCAGCGGTAAATAACAGAATGTCGTTCTAATGGTGTCACTATTATCACTCGCCCATACGGGTGATAACGAGTTACATGATAATCAACATACGAAACGTATTCCCGCAGTGACCACAAGAGATATATAGTAGTGCTTAAGTAAAACTAAATATATACAACAACAACCGTCTTATACAAAACTGTACACGTGAGTGTCTAACCAAAAATATACACCTCGGTTTATAGAACCCGAGTCCAAAATAACTGTAGTCTCAATCCGTACCAAGTCTAACCAAAAGTAAATACAACTGTCGCGCCCCGCGTCGACCCTCCAGCTAGTCTCCTGAAATAAAAATGGTTTGTGGTATGGAATCAGCCCGTGCTGAGTATGTTATCACATGCCCCGTCATGCCTTCTCAAACCCCTCAATTAATTGGTCGAGAGCATGAGATTCGTTACATGCAATACCGTTTTAATATTTAAACTGTAAAACAATTAACAGTAATATCCATGCAATAACACAACCATCAATACACATAATATAAACCACACATTATAACCAATGAACAACAAGGCGAAACAACGAGAATAATAAACAAGTATCAACTCCCATCCTTGGTATAGAAACCAATATTGTTCGCCAATGTACAAGTCTCAACTGTAATAAGTGTTCAGATATACCTAGTGACAACGTCTCGTTAAAAACGACGTGCCTCTAAATTACCCATAACTATGACGGGTCACCCACGACAGTAGCCACTCCAACGATAGAGTCTCCGACCAATGAGCCATCTTAGCTCACGGGAAATTTTCTTGATACTTGCGGACCCGTACGCGGACATCATGGTATCGTTTTTATGATCACAGCGCGCACCAAGAGCCACATCCTCTTGGCTTTGTTATGTTAATTAATTATACCATCGCATCGCATTACCAATTTTTGTAACACAGCAGACTAAGGTCGTTAGTCCAATCCGGAGTCTGTAAACTCGGGATCCAGTGTTAGATACGAGAGCGGCATTAGATAGGCCAATGCTCCGTATTAAAGTCTCTGATAATATGTATATCTTATTATCCTAGTGCTACAACGTTTTTCTGACGATCCTTATATTACATATAAGATAGCACCATAGCTGCTAGTTCATTTTTTATATATAGGTTCATATATACGAACCAATACTGTTAACGTAACAACAGTAAACAATAAGCAGCTAAAAAAAATATACAGTTCATGCATATTTATTCACACAATTAGACAAACAATCTTATCACAGATTACACAGAAGTCTGAACTGAGGAAGCCCTCAGAGACAATCAGAGACACATAACAACATACCGTACACCCGGAATGTATAACCGTGGAGTATGAATCAGCTAGATCCGATGCTCCCCGTGTCGTCTCTAACAGTCTAATAATACATAACGCTACTGATTAGAATCCCGTATAACGACATAACTCTACGGTACCTCGTACCGTTACTAACACCTCCCGGTTAATCCCCCGTCATTAACTGTCAACGTTTGTCGGGTTTTCGGCTTTAACTCGGGATTGGAAAAAACGTTATATTACATGCGTAGTCTCGTCTTGTATATTAATATACTTAAAGTTTGAACTTGTTATCGCATGTAATTCAATATACCCTTGTATATTATATAGTTTGTTTCTATATTGCATGTATAATTGTTATTCATATATTATACATTCCACCTTAGTATTTATTTTCCTAAGGTTTGTTTTTCCAAGTTTAATGTAGTATAATTCATATGTAAAAATACCTTGAATTATATAAATCCTTATTATTCCATGTAAACTCATAACATTAGAATTTCCATATCTAATGTTTATAATTCTTTTCTCTTTATCTTATATCATTTTTAATTATGATAATATATGGTTATTGAACCATATTATATTTTCCCACACCATAACATATTTTTATTTATATATATGTATTATAGGACTATTTATTACACTAGTGGAAAAAATGTTTAAACCACGGTTATTTTGCTTATATACCACGGTTAGGAACCGTGGTTTATGTGTAAGTCTTTATAATATATTCATTCTCTTTTAATGAATATTTCTTTTATTATAAATGTTACACCCCTTATAACATTAAAACCATATTATAAATTTTTATTCAAAAATGTTCTTATTACCGAACAACACCTATTTTTCTTAAGTATTTACAAAATCCACCACATAATTAATATAATGTTACATTATAGTTATATAACATATATTATGACATTTATGTCATTAAAACAATTATAACCTATAGTTATAAATTGTTATATATTACCAAACAGCCCTTATACTCTCGGCTTTTATTATATTCCACTATTCTTCCACAATTTACAATTCAACCCTAAATTATATTTCATTGTTACACTTATATTATATACCTTATATTATAATCCTTAAACCTTAATATATTTATAACCTATAGTTTTAAATGGTTATAATTACCGAACAGACCCTAGGGCCTGTTTTAATTAAATTCCTACCACCTAAGTTTGTATAATTACCAAATCTCCCCAATTTATAATACATAGTTTTCCAATGTCATTAAAACTATATATTATACATATATCTTTATAAAACCTTATATATAACTCCAAAAATTACCAAACTATACCAAAAGGTTATAAATGTCATTCCTAACCTTATACTTTCTATAATTCTCAGCTTTTACCCATATGTTACCCATTTGTAACAATGTTATGAAATATCATATATTATACTTATATAATTCATTTTAACTCCAAATTAAGCCAAATTGAAATACCCCAAACCTAAGTATTCTAAGTAAACATCAATTTATGATGTAGTAAGGCTAAAATATGCCTTAGAAAGATTGGTAGACAATTTAAACCAAGGAAAACACAAGAAAATGCCTTAAGGGCAATTTGGGCAAAAATGTGCTCTAAGCTTGGAGTGACTTTGATTAGCACCCAAATATCATTATAAGAGTTTATTAACATGATAAAGGACATGTTGAATCAATTACCAAAGAAAACAAAGCTCAAAAACACGCTTAAACATAAAATGTGCTTTAAGACTCCTTGAAGCACCTTTTTGAGAAATTGTCTTAGAATTGAGTTTTGAGTGGCTAAATGCCTATGATTACATCTTAATCAAAATGTGTACTAATTAGTATCACATTAGGAAGTCTAAATCAATGGGAAATCAAAAATTTCACAAATAAGTGCACTAGTTTATGAATAGTAACCAAATAGTGCCTAGTTTAGTCTTTAATCAATTAAGTCTAATTAGTTGGTCAAACAAGACCATGAATTGCCTTAATTAATAGGGGGCCGGTTTCTAAGGGAGGATGAGTCATTATAGACTTCATCAAATAAGAAAAGAAAGGGAAGAAAAGTAAGGAAAGTACTATTTGCTTTAACATAAATATCTACCTTTACATACCTCTCTCCTCTCTTCTTCATTTCTCTTATTCTCTCACGGTTTCCTTCACCTTCTTCATCCTCTCAAACCGTCCCAAGCAGCTCCATTCTTGCTCCATCTTCAAATGTCCATAACTTACTCATTTTAGCTCCAAATCAAAAACTAAACACATATTATTCTTAGTTAGCTCAAGCTCTAGCTTTCTATCTTTACAAAATTGGAAAAGCTTCATTTTGGAGCATGGGAAATCTCCATTGAAGGGGGAAAACTAAGCTTGGAGGGTGCATTAGCTTCTCCATTCTCTTAAGGTAAAGAATATGTAAGAAAAGTTAGGTTTCCATCATTTCTCCACATTACCGAAAATTACTACTCATGGGGCTTCATTTTTATCCATTGTTCTAGCTTGATTATATTCCCCAAGGGCTATAGGAGGTCCTTCTTGATTCATATCCAAGCCTACCTTAAGACTTCAAGGTAAAATATTCATCTTAAGACCTTAAAACACATTTTTAACCTAGGGTTTATTCCTTAAGGTTAGTGTATTGTTTAGCACTCATGTGAGTCATTTAATATTGATTAGAACATTGGCAAAGGAAATTTAATGGTGGCCGAGATTCATCCATGAAGAAGGTCCAAGGAGGAAGTTAAGATAAGCTTGGGAAAACAAGGTAAAATGCTTACCTAATGGTGGTTTAAGTTTTAAGGGATGGTATTTAAATAAGTACTAATGTGGCTTAGAGCTTACATTGTGTAATGGGTTATATAACCTAGGAAAAAGAATTTAAACAAGCTTGTGAACTTGGGACTAAGGAGCCAATGGGAATGAGTTAGTAATATAAGTTTCAGATGGATTTTAAGAGCATTATAACTACTATGAGATTGATGGGTGTATTTGCAGGTTGAAAGCTTTTATATGTGGGAAATTCAGTGTTTAAAGTTTAAGTCATTTAAGGGCCTAAGAGCCATGTCATTTAAGAGCCTTAGTGCTATGCAATTTAAGATTACTGCACTATATTAAGTTTGTTGTGAATAAGTTGATTTGGGTGAGAAAGTATGATGAGAAAGGATTTGATGTGTGTGAATGATTGAATGAGGAAAACAATGCATTTGGGCATGATAAAATACTAGGGAACCTATGGTGAAATTTGAGTAGAAAACAAAGTGTTTAAGTAGTGGTGGTTGTGAGTTAATATGACCTAGGGTTTACTAGGAGACATTAAAAAGGAATTTGAGTGGAAAAGAGTTAATTAAGGAGTTCTTGAGGTTTAATATGGCCTAGAGATGTCTAGGAGTGTAACACCCCTACCATTAATACTGTCATTACCGTCCAATCTCCTCGTGCTTCCAGATTCACACAGCGGATACATACTTACATATAGTGGGTGATACAATGTCGTTAGTCACCCACCTGACTAACAAAGCTACTACTACTACATACAGCATCGGTCTGATGGACCGGAATATCCGAGTGCTACACAAATACAATCTTCACTACAATTCCCAATTAGGTATTACAACTTCCCATTCAATACAATACTCCATAAGTTCAATACATGTTATTACACCGAGTTTACTAAGATCCTTACACAAGTAGAATATTTCTTTCGATTCCATACATACTCATTAAGAGTCTAACTACTACCCATTCCTCACAACTACTTACTTCCTAAGTACAAGGGGTGTGCTAATTAGTACACCTCTACATTCTGCTACTACTATCCAAATGTAGGCACCAGTCTCTTGCCTTGACCATATCCTCTTCGGGTACCTGCACACTAAAAATGTTCCCCCGAGGGGGTCAGCTTTCGTTGAGCATGATAACCGCATACCCCACATACTAGTGATGTAACACCCAACTGAATCCAATTGTGGTCTCGCAACTTAACAGCATATATATATACATGTCACAGCGGAATTCTTTACAATCCAGGACCTTGCCACGGTCTGTCTAAAGAATATACCGAACATTAGTACAATAATCTTAACCATTTACATATCCTTCTTACAATCCTCTCACAACCTATACATCTTACTAACTCAATTGCCATACGAGTGTACATGCACAACTCGTAGGTCACACTTAATCCTTAACACTTGTATCCTTTCTCACTCTTGCGACGGTCGCCTCCTGATGTACACCTGTGTAGTAAAAACAGCCCCCAAAGGGGGTCAGCACGAATGCTGGTACGATCCCCTCATGGCCCCCAAGCTAACGTGGCTACGACGACTAATTGTCGATAGCATGGAGGTTGATTAAATGCACAACATAATAGTAAATGCTGTAAACAACAATCCATATATGAACAATCAAAGTTCACACACAATGAACGACTTGAATGCGTTCCCTTAATTAGAGAGTTAGTTATTTAACTCCTTAAGTAATGTTCCCTCTTAATCTTAGTCTTATCTTAATCTGAGAAACAACCATCCTTTAATAAGGAGTGGATGTCGCTTATCTTAATCTTAATTATACAAACCGTCCTTTAAAGAGGAATGGTTGCAATTCATCTTATCCTTACCTTAATCTTAAACTTAATAGTACAAACCATCCTTTAATAAGGAATGGTTGCAACTTATCTTAACCTTACCTTAGCCTTAATCTTAACTTAATCTCAATATACAAACCGTTCCTGGAAGGGAATGGTTGTAGCTTAATTCGAACCTGGGATTTAGGTGATCCCACCGCACCATCTTAATGCCACCTACTCTGGACGGGAGTCCAGCGCAGCTGAGCCGGCAACCGGCCCTAGGCTACAAGTCCGAAGACAAGTCCTTAATCGGAGGTCGAATCTGCTATAGATAACGACCCCCTTTCCTTAGCATGCATGACCGGAGATCGGTCCCGGGTTTCCTCACTCAAGTTCCAGTTAGTAGTAATCTCAAGACCCTGTTTGTTGGTTAACCTCTTTCGGTTCATATCGTCCCTTATTAGGGGCGTTCCTCAGTCTCACTCAATTCCTTACTAAACATTGGTTAGTAAGTTCTCACGGTATGTTGTGTTAGTTTTCGTACATCACACAACAATACAATAGATATAATATATTCCGGTTGCATGCTTTATCTTGTTTAGTGAGCAAACAACAACAAATAGCACACAAGCCGAGGGACACCTCGTTAGCAAGCAGGTCACAAGAGAACTGTACCGTTCACCGTTGGTCGTTCAGTTGCTTACTCTCTTTCGGAGTCCAATTCCCAAGTCCTAAAACATTCATTCAGTTTTAGATTGTTAATCACTTAACTTAATTCAACTTACTTAACTTGCTTAACTTACTTAATCCCTTAATGATTCCCACCTAACACCTCTTAAGTCTTACAACTTAATCTTACAACTTAACCTTAAACTTTTAAGTTTATACTTAACTTAACTTAATCCCTTAAGTTCCTAGGGTCCTAATCATTACCACCCTACCAAAGGTATACCTTATTACCTATTACCTTTCTTAGGATTTAGAATTTATTTTTTTTTTTAATTTTAGGCCCGACCGAACTTCCGACCGACCTTACCTAAGGTCGGTCCATTCCAGAGCACTTCATCGTTTGAAAATTCTACCCCGACCGACCTTGCAAGTCCGGTCCCAAGGTCGGTCCATTCCCGAGAGTTTCCCCGAGGGAAATTTAAGCTCGACCGAACTTGCCAAGTCCGGTCCCAAGGTCGGTCCATTCCAGAAACTTTCTCTGGTAGTGTAATTTGAGCTCGACCGACCTTGCAAGTCCGGTCCTAAGGTCGGTCGGCTCCAGAACCTTGTTTCTAAATTCTCTTTTCAACTCCAAACTTCTCCACAAGTTCCCCCATGTGTCCTAATACCATTTAGGCACTTAAACTCACCTTTAAACATCCACTAAAAACTCCTTAGCTACTTTCTCAATTCTTACTAGGAATTCATAACACTTGTTTACACCTCTTAAGGCCTTTACATGTCACCAAACAAGGCCTAAACATCATCTAAAACCATTACCATTCAATCCCCCATCATTAGAAGCCAAAAACAAAAATTTTCTTTTTCTCTGCACTGGACCGCCCCTCTGGGGCGGTCCCCAGGGGCGGTCCCAACCAGAAGCTAATTTCCTGCACGATTTGCCTGGACCTCCCCACAGGGGCGGTCCCTAGGGGCGGTCCACAGCAGAACCTATTTCCAAAGTGCTTTTCTCCTCATTTTGAACTCCAAATTCACCCCAATCTTTTCCCACTCATTCCATAATCTTTCCACATGTTTCCTACATGTTTAAACACCTAAAACATGCACTAAATCTACCTCAAAAATCAAAAACTTGGCACTCAATTTCTTACGAAAATTCTTAAACTTAACACTTGATTCCTTACACTTCCCTCTTGTGACCTTGCCTAAGACCTCAACTAATCATTATGTTTCTTTACCCCATCTTAACTACTCCTCAGCATCATTTTGCACACCATTTGCCGACTCAAACTTCTCAAAGTCATACATAATCTAGCACATGCTTACATCCTTATAAGTCATTATACCTTATTTTTCCTTCAAACTTTGTACAAGTTTCCTAGCTTCCTTAACCATGGTTGGTGCTAAAATCACCATTATAACCCCTAGTCCTCTTATACATTCCTAGGTCTTCTAGTATCAAGAAACTCCATGGTTGTATCCATTTTCACCAAATAAAACCTTAGTGATCACTAGAACATCCTTAGTCATAAAATCTCCTTAGAATACCTTAAACGCTTAGTTTCTACTCAAAATTTCGCCATAGTTTCTCTAGTATATTATCATGCCCAAATGCATGGTTTTTCTCATTCAATCATCTCACACACATCAAACCTTTTTCTCATCATAATTCTCACCCAAATCAACTCATTCATAATAAACTCGATATATTGCAATAATCTTAAATTGCATAGCACTAAGGCTCTTAAATGACATGGCTCTTAGGCCCTTAAATGACTTAAACTTAAACACTGAATTTCCCACATATAAAAGCTTTCAACCTGTAAATACACCCATCAATCTCATAGTAGTTATAATGTTCTTAAAATCCACCTTAAACTTATATTACTAACTCATTCTCATTAGCTCCTTAATCACAAGTTCATAAGCTTGTTTAAGTTCTTTTTCTTAGGTTATACAACCCATTACCTAACGTAAGCTTTAAGCTACATTAGTACTCATCTAAAACTCATTCCTTAACTTAAACCACCATTAGGTAAGCATTTTACCTTGTTTTCTCAAGCTTATCTTAATCTCCTCCTTAGACCTTCTTCTTGCATAGATCTCGGCCACCACTTAAATTCCTTTGCCAATGTTCTAACCAATATTCAATGAATCATATGAGTACTAAGCAATATACTAACCTCAAGGAATGAAAACCTAGGTTAGAAATGTGTTCTAAGGCATAAAAGTGGATGATTACCTTTGAAGTCTCAAGGTAGACTTTGGCATTGAATGAAATAGGACCTCCACTAGTCCTTGGTGAATAAATCAAGCTAGAACAAGGCATAAAAACATAGCCCCATGAGAAGGAATTTTCGGCCATGTACAAGAAATGATGGAAACATGGTTTTTCTTACATTTTCTTTACCTTAAGAGAATGGAGAAGCTAATGAGCTCTTCAAACTTGATTTTCCTCCATCAATGGAGTTTTCTCTGGCACCAAAATGGAGCTTTGAAGGATTTGAAAAGATAGAAAGATAGGTCTTGGCCTAACTAAGAGAAATATGTGTTTAGTTTTTGATTTGGAGCTAAAATGAGCAAGCTATGGACAAAGCAAGGTGAAGCAACAATGGAGGCTTCTCTTACGTGAATGGAGAAGAGAGGAAGTGAAGAAAACCGTGTGAAGAGGAGGAATGAAGAGAGAGAAGAAGAAAGGTGAGCTAATATAAGATATTTGCTTTAATAAAGCAAATAGTACTCTTTTTACTTATCTCTTCTTTTCTTCCTTATTTGATAAAGTCTATGGTGACTCACCCTTAGAAAACCGGCCCCCTCATTATAACCAAGATATTTATGGTCTTGTTTGACCAACTAATTGACTTAAGTTGATTAAAACTTAAACTAGTCACTATTTGGCACTATTCACTAATCAGTGCACATATTTCTGAAATTTTTGATTTCCCATTGATTTAGACCTCCTAATGTGATACTAATTAGTACACATGTTGATTTAAGAGTAATGATGGACATTTAGCCACTCAAAACTCAATTCCAAGACAATTTCTCAAAAATGTGCTTTAAGACTTCTTAAAGCACATTTTGTGTTTTAACTTGTTTTCAAGCTTGGTTTTCTTTGCTAATTGATTTAAAATGACCATTAGAATATTACTAAGGTCTTATCATGATATTTGGGTACTCACCCAAGTCTCTCCAAGCTTAGAGCACATTTTTGCCCTAATTGCCCTTAAGGCATTTTCTTACGTTTTCCTTGGTTTAAATTGCCTACCAATCTTTCTAAGGCATATTTTAGCCTTACTACATCATGATTTGATGTTTACTTAGCATACTTAGGTTTGGGGTATTTCAATCTACCCCCCTTAAAAGAACTTTGTCCCCAAAGTTCCCATGCATCTTTTCTTATTAGAATACATGTCTTACCTCATTCCTTAGATCATACTTATGTATACTTAATCTCATTGGATCATTGGATCCTCATATTCTTATACTTAAATATCACACAACATGCTTAAGCATGTGTAGCACTCAAAATTCCTTTTGTTCCTTTTTGATGATTAAAACATTCACATAACTTACAACGTATTCTCCCATGTCACCGGTCCGTAGACAATGGCTCATTCGTCCTCGTCACCATGGGCCAGAATACAAAACACGCTGCTCCCCATGTCACCGGTCCGAAGACAAAGGCTCGTGCGTCCTCGACTTCATGGGCGAGACTCAGTAAAAAGGTAATCCTTTTTACGAGGTCATGTGAGGAATAATTCCTCTAATTAAAAATACAAGCAACTCCAATCTCATTTTATCCTAAGGCCTCTGTCCATAGTGTGATTTAATTGTGACCACTGGTAGGGAGTTTCAGGAATCATCCAACCCTGATGTGATCAGCATCAGCGTCGAACTATCCTTCCACTCCAATTTGTGTTCGGTTTCCCTTGATCCCTAGAAAATCAAGTTCCACCTCCCACGTCATTTTCAAACATCCAAATAATTCACTCATGTCCAATTTTCTATCTTTTTAGTTCTTCTAATCATAATCAATTCATCTCCAAAGTGTGGACTCATTCCATCTAACATTCCCAATTCATCTCTTAGTAATTACCTCAGACTTAAATTCCTACTAAATTCTATATCAGTCTCATCCCAACTTCCACTGTCTCATACCACATAGCATTACTATCTTCTTCCTCATACTCATATCAAATGATATCTCATAGTGTTATCTTATTCTTATCCCACACCTAGTCTCATATCGACTTATACCTCATATATTCCTTATTTCTTAAGTCTCCTTAATCCACTTAATCCTCTTCCTTAATTCTCTTAACTTGTACTCACACCGGAGTTAACAAGATAGGTACTTAATATGTATGGTATTCACATCTTCTGTGTGCAATAACCATAATTTATCTCAAAATGTTTATGTAAAACATATTCTCAAGTTATTTTGTGCTATGCACACCGTAGTTTATGTACTCAGTACACAAACATACGCTAAGCGGTTTTCGCTCTACCCCCCTTAAAATGGATTACGCCCACGTAATCAACATTATATCATCCTTGAACATAAGTTCAAGATGTCTAATTCTTACCAAGCATTCTAGCTTCCATGTCATCTATCTTACTTATAATTCAATCAGAAATGACTTAGTCTCTGTATCGAGGATTCTTAACGGTACTTATACCATATTCTTAACTTAGTTTGGTCTAATCTCAAAGGTAGTGATCTGCTAGCTTCCGCTGCACCACTCTGATGTTCTTAGGCTTAACTGCTTCACTTATCTTTTTTTTTGGCATTGTATATCCTCCTGCCTCCTTACAGTTTAGGTATATTGGTCCCTCATGGACACGTGTTATCTTTATATATACACGGCCTTAATGAGTTGTAACTCGTCTATCCATTCTCCTTAAAGATCTTATGTTCATACTCTTAGTGTTTTATCGAATGTCTAAATCGTTCTCTCCAACTGACCTTTGGTCTGAGGATGATTCTTAGTCTGAAACTACTGTTTAGTGCATATTGCGCTTTACAGTCTTAACCCCTTACATCTTAAGACATGTTCAATGTCTGTACTTAACAATCCGTGCTCTTCGCACTTCATAGTCCTTAATTATCTGTTCTCTGGTTCCTCTGTGTTGCTGGTTCAACTGAATTCTTCTCTTCGACTGTCTGTGGTAGTAGCTGCTCTTGTGTGATCTTGCGTCGTTGTCCGTGGTACGGAGTCGACTACCTCCCGTGTTCCTTACACCACTCGTTCACATGCATGGGGTACCTTACTGGTACATTACTACTTACCCAACTAACTCATAAATGAGCGTGTCAGGCCTGCAAGCCCCTGTGGGGTGCAGTCGTCCCACGTCTCGTTTTAGTAAACTCATAGTGTCCGTCACACGTTTAGCTATTGCTAATTATGAAGTATTCTGTTGTCGATCTCCTCTTTCATTGTTCCATAGTAACATTTATTGTTCTTCTTGAAGTTAATCAAGGGAAGTCCATTTACTGTGTTCTTGGGTATTGTATGCTCTAGCTCTTTCTGTACCCGTACTGATTCGGTCTCTTAATAATTGAGGTCTCTTTCCGTAGAGCCTCTTATCTTGTTTCTCATATTTATGCTACTAGGAATGCACTTCCAGTTCCTTAAGGAATGGGTAGTGTGCTTCCTACGAAATCTTACCTAACTAGGTCCAGACTACTGGCATAAATGCTCAGCTCGTCTACCATCTTATTTCCTTACTTATACTGGTCTTAACTCATAAATCTAATTGCCTCAGTGTCAATATTTGACGGCTCATTCATAATGGTCGCCTTACCGGCACCATGACTTAATCCACCTTTCTAACTATTGTACTCACGACCACTACTACCGTGGTAGTTGGCCCTTACCATGTTGCCCATTGATGGTGCAACCTCTTATTCACTTATTCTAATGTCTTACCTTATACTCAATCCCTTCTTGGTGTAAACACACTGGGAGTTCTTTCATTCCGGTATAGGCGGCTGTCGTACCTGTTGTAAAATAGTTGGCTCTTGATATGAATATGTTCTGTTCCAATCTCAGATTCGTAAGTAGGCTAATTTCTTTCGCTTTCTTTCATCCTTAGTGATGTTATCTACCATGTAGTTTTAACTGGTTACTGAAGAAGTCATCCACTAATCACAAGATCTTCTGGCATTGATTAATTGACATGCCATAATGTGCAGTCACCATGTTTATCTCTGACCATTACTAATTCTTACATCCTGGGTGTTGGATATGGGGTCTATCTGTGCAACCTTCCTTATTACTCAAGTGTATCTGGTATGTTCTAAGGTAATCTCAAGGTTCATAGTTTCCATTTTCTAAATAAAGTGTATTTTATCTCTAATAGGTGAAAGCCCTTTTTGAGGGGTTCATTCCCACTCATGGCCTCACAACAAGGAGAGGTATCCCCACCTTAAAAGGCATGGTTCGTTCTCCGCTCCTGTCCTTAGCATTATCTCAATATTCTCATTGGTACCCTTTCTTGGTAATATCTTCCCAATCTAAGTTATAGGTTTGGTAACCGTTCATATCTACAAATTGTAGTCCCTTCGTGGCTTAAACAAGCTCTCTTATAACTTACTGCGCCTCGGGCTCTGATGTGGTTAACATCCTTGGCTCGTAGGCTCTTAATGCTTAATGTCTCAGTTCATTATTTGTACTCTTACTCATCTGCAGGTCATCCCTATAAGATTCTGGTTTTTTGAGCACTATCCACCGTTAATTTACATACTAAATGTAGTATCGGGTTTCATGGTAAGTTGCTGCATCCTGCTTCCTGCTATGGAAGTTTATTCAGGTGATCTGCGGTTACTTAGTGTCTTTGACAATACTGTCATTTTACAAGATTTATGTCTTTTAATAGTCAAGGTTAGGTTCGTATTAGGCGTTTGCCTTACGGTGTCCAAGTTGGATATCATCCTGTCGTTTTATACTTCCATCTCAACGCTTCGCTCAACTTCCGTTGACTATGCCACCCGTTGATGATCAATCATACTTGGGTGTTAATGAGTTAAACAAACAGTGTTAACTGTCATTCATCAGTTGTTCGGCTCGACTATGCCCGCTCTGTGGGGGTAGTCCTCTGAGCTCTCCTTTTCCAGGGTTGTCCGACTTTAATCCTTAGTAGGTTATAGCTTACGTTTATTTCTTTTATCCTTGTTTTCTGGGTTTTCCAACATCTTCATTGAAGAATGTTGTTATCGGTATTCTTAATGGTCACCCTGGGAGTCTTATCCAGTTTTCGTAGGAATTCGTTGCTTCAACAGTCTCAATAGTATCTTATAATACATCCCTTGTATATTATTGCTTATATTGTGTTTTTGCTCGCATTACCGAGCGATCCCTTAGGTTTTCCCCTTGGAGTTCGGGATTGTGTTCTTACCGTACTGTCGGTTGTCGTTGTAGTGGGTTATACCGTTGTAAATATTATATGGTTTAGTACTTTGTCTGAATTCCGCTCCCGGCTGACTGGTGTATCACCTCATCTCATCATGGTCAGGCCGTCGGGCCTTTCCAAGGTCTTATTTTTCTGTTCTCATGGATTTACAATCCGGTGTTAATATGTGTTACAACTGTAGCGTTCTCCTATCTCGCCTTGATGGCTTTTCGTGTAGCTTAACCGTGGTAGCACTTGCTATGGCAAGTGCGCCATGCAGGATGGGTTATTGGTACGAGGTACATCGGTAGTAACACTCCCTTCTAATTTCCATGTAGTTGGTAGTCCTCGGGACTCCTTCGATAATCTCTTATTTTGGATAACCGTCCATTCGGCAGTTTCCTTGTTGTTTGACAGTACTGTCATTTATCAGGGCGTTCCTCTTTCTGAGGGAACCCCTTAATATTTTCTTATGTCTTAATCCTCGCTTCTGTCTCCACACATTTTGTTGTGGTTATTAAGTAATAATTCTCTTTTAGGCACTACCTCGTAGTCCTATTTTGGTATACATTTGTATGAATTTCTACCGTCGTCCGCATTATGTCGGCCAGGTCTTGTAACCTTCCTCATTGTATGGGGTTTGGAGTTCCCGTTTCTAACTGGACTTTCCAGTAACCTCAATCCTTATGCTTGGTTTTATCCTACTGTTATGCTCCTTCGGACCACTGTCCGGTACTCATGTCGCTTCCCTTTTCCTTTCTATTGCACCCGTAGTGCTTTCCTTATCATTGGTATTGCGGGTTATTTCGACTGCGTAGCATGTCGACCCATGTTGCCGGTAATTACCGTTCTTTTACTGGTAAGGTTCCATTGGTAACGCCTGTTTCGCCGATGCGCTCCATTAAAATCTCCCAGTTCTCCTTAACTGTTATGCAACAAGATGTTTCTCGTATTGCTACTGTTAGCTAACTGCCAGATCGGGTTCCCCCGAGTAAGAGAAGGCTTTCTTCTCTCTGGCGTTTGTTCCACATATTTAGGGTTAGGGATGTGGAGGGCGGGTCTAGGTACTATGGATGTCCGGTAAGCACCGGGAAGTCCCGACTAACGCACCTCTCACTCTATCTCTCAACCCTTAACCCATAACTCAAACTCAACCTCTGTATTCTCCTAAGTTCGGTATTTCTTGTCTTCAGAGCGTAACTACGCTCTGATACCACTTTTGTAACACCCCAACTCAATCCAATTGTGGTCTCGCAACTTAACAGCATATATATATACATGTCACAGCGGAATTCTTTACAATCCAGGACCTTGCCACGGTCTGTCTAAAGAATATACCGAACATTAGTACAACAATCTTAACCATTTACATATCCTTCTTACAATCCTCTCACAACCTATACATCTTACTAACTCAATTGCCATACGAGTGTACATGCACAACTCGTAGGTCACACTTAATCCTTAACACTTGTATCCTCTTCTCACTCTTGCGACGGTCGCCTCCTGATGTACACCTGTGTAGTAAAAACAGCCCCCAAAGGGGGTCAGCACGAATGCTGGTACGATCCCCTCATGGCCCCCAAGCTAACGTGGCTACGACGACTAATTGTCGATAGCATGGAGGTTGATTAAATGCACAACATAATAGTAAATGCTGTAAACAACAATCCATATATGAACAATCAAAGTTCACACACAATGAACGACTTAAATGCGTTCCCTTAATTAGAGAGTTAGTTATTTAACTCCTTAAGTAATGTTCCCTCTTAATCTTAGTCTTATCTTAATCTGAGAAACAACCATCCTTTAATAAGGAGTGGATGTCGCTTATCTTAATCTTAATTATACAAACCGTCCTTTAAAGAGGAATGGTTGCAATTCATCTTATCCTTACCTTAATCTTAAACTTAACAGTACAAACCATCCTTTAATAAGGAATGGTTGCAACTTATCTTAACCTTACCTTAGCCTTAATCTTAACTTAATCTCAATATACAAACCGTTCCTGGAAGGGAATGGTTGTAGCTTAATTCGAACCTGGGATTTAGGTGATCCCACCGCACCATCTTAATGCCACCTACTCTGGACGGGAGTCCAGCGCAGCTGAGCCGGCAACCGGCCCTAGGCTACAAGTCCGAAGACAAGTCCTTAATCGGAGGTCGAATCTGCTATAGATAACGACCCCCTTTCCTTAGCATGCATGACCGGAGATCGGTCCCGGGTTTCCTCACTCAAGTTCCAGTTAGTAGTATCTCAAGACCATGTTTGTTGGTTAACCTCTTTCGGTTCATATCGTCCCTTATTAGGGGCGTTCCTTAGTCTCACTCAATTCCTTACTAAACATTGGTTAGTAAGTTCTCACGTATGTTGTGTTAGTTTTCACATCACACAACAATACAATAGATATAATATATTCCGGTTGCATGCTTTATCTTGTTTAGTGAGCACAAAAACAACAATAGCACACAAGCCGAGGGACACCTCGTTAGCAAGCAGGTCACAAGAGAACTGTACCGTTCACCGTTGGTCGTTCAGTTGCTTACTCTCTTCCGTCCAATTCCCAAGTCCTAAAACATTCATTCAGTTTTAGATTGTTAATCACTTAACTTAATTCAACTTACTTAACTTGCTTAACTTACTTAATCCCTTAATGATTCCCACCTAACACCTCTTAAGTCTTACAACTTAATCTTACAACTTAACCTTAAACTTTTAAGTTTATACTTAACTTAACTTAATCCCTTAAGTTCCTAGGGTCCTAATCATTACCACCCTACCAAAGGTATACCTTATTACCTATTACCTTTCTTAGGATTTAGAATTTCTTTTTTTTTTTTTTAGGCCCGACCGAACTTCCGACCGACCTTACCTAAGGTCGGTCCATTCCAGAGCACTTCATCGTTTGAAAATTCTACCCCGACCGACCTTGCAAGTCCGGTCCCAAGGTCGGTCCATTCCCGAGAGTTTCCCCGAGGGAAATTTAAGCTCGACCGAACTTGCCAAGTCCGGTCCCAAGGTCGGTCCATTCCAGAAACTTTCTCTGGTAGTGTAATTTGAGCTCGACCGACCTTGCAAGTCCGGTCCTAAGGTCGGTCGGCTCCAGAACCTTGTTTCTAAATTCTCTTTTCAACTCCAAACTTCTCCACAAGTTCCCCCATGTGTCCTAATACCATTTAGGCACTTAAACTCACCTTTAAACATCCACTAAAAACTCCTTAGCTACTTTCTCAATTCTTACTAGGAATTCATAACACTTGTTTACACCTCTTAAGGCCTTTACATGTCACCAAACAAGGCCTAAACATCATCTAAAACCATTACCATTCAATCCCCCATCATTAGAAGCCAAAAACAAAAAATTTTCTTTTTCTCTGCACTGGACCGCCCCTCTGGGGCGGTCCCCAGGGGCGGTCCCAACCAGAAGCTAATTTCCTGCACGATTTGCCTGGACCTCCCCACAGGGGCGGTCCCTAGGGGCGGTCCACAGCAGAACCTATTTTCCAAAGTGCTTTTCTCCTCATTTTGAACTCCAAATTCACCCCAATCTTTTCCCACTCATTCCATAATCTTTCCACATGTTTCCTACATGTTTAAACACCTTAAAACATGCACTAAATCTACCTCAAAAATCACCAAACTTGGCACTCAATTTCTTACGAAAATTCTTACACTTAACACTTGATTCCTTACACTTCCCTCTTGTGACCTTGCCTAAGACCTCAACTAATCATTATGTTTCTTTACCACCATCTTAACTACTCCTCAAGCATCATTTTGCACACCCATTTGCCTTACTCAAACTTCTCAAAGTCATATATAATCTAGCACATGCTTACATCCTTATAAGTCATTATACCTTATTTTTCCTTCAAACTTTGTACAAGTTTCCTAGCTTCCTTAACCATGGTTTTGGTGCATAAAACTCACCATTATAACCCCTAGTCCCTCTTATACATTCCTAGGTCTTCCTAGTACTCAAGAACTCCATGGTTTATCCATTTTCACCAAATCAACCCTTAGTGATCACTAGAACATCCTTAGTCATAAAATCTCCTTAGAATACCTTAAACGCTTAGTTTCCTACTCAAATTTCGCCATAGTTTCTCTAGTATATTATCATGCCCAAATGCATGGTTTTTCTCATTCAATCATCTCACACACATCAAACCTTTTTCTCATCATAATTCTCACCCAAATCAACTCATTCATAATAAACTCGATATATTGCAATAATCTTAAATTGCATAGCACTAAGGCTCTTAAATGACATGGCTCTTAGGCCCTTAAATGACTTAAACTTAAACACTGAATTTCCCACATATAAAAGCTTTCAACCTGTAAATACACCCATCAATCTCATAGTAGTTATAATGTTCTTAAAATCCACCTTAAACTTATATTACTAACTCATTCTCATTAGCTCCTTAATCACAAGTTCATAAGCTTGTTTAAGTTCTTTTTCTTAGGTTATACAACCCATTACCTAACGTAAGCTTTAAGCTACATTAGTACTCATCTAAAACTCATTCCTTAAACTTAAACCACCATTAGGTAAGCATTTTACCTTGTTTTCTCAAGCTTATCTTAATCTCCTCCTTAGACCTTCTTCTTGGATAGATCTCGGCCACCACTTAAACTTCCTTTGCCAATGTTCTAACCAATATTCAATGAATCATATGAGTACTAAGCAATATACTAACCTCAAGGAATGAAAACCTAGGTTAGAAATGTGTTCTAAGGCATAAAAGTGGATGATTACCTTCGAAGTCTCAAGGTAGACTTTGGCATTGAGTGAAATAGGACCTCCACTAGTCCTTGGTGAATAAATCAAGCTAGAACAAGGCATAAAAACATAGCCCCATGAGAAGGAATTTTCAGCCATGTACAAGAAATGATGGAAACATGGTTTTTCTTACATTTTCTTTACCTTAAGAGAATGGAGAAGCTAATGAGCTCTTCAAACTTGATTTTCCTCCATCAATGGAGTTTTCTCTTGGCACCAAAATGGAGCTTTGAAGGATTTGAAAAGATAGAAAGATAGGTCTTGGCCTAACTAAGAGAAATATGTGTTTAGTTTTTGATTTGGAGCTAAAATGAGCAAGCTATGGACAAAGCAAGGTGAAGCAACAATGGAGGCTTCTCTTACGTGAATGGAGAAGAGAGGAAGTGAAGAAAACCGTGTGAAGAGGAGGAATGAAGAGAGAGAAGAAGAAAGGTGAGCTAATATAAGATATTTGCTTTAATAAAGCAAATAGTACTCTTTTACTTATCTCTTCTTTTCTTCCTTATTTGATAAAGTCTATGGTGACTCACCCTTAGAAAACCGGCCCCCTCATTATAACCAAGATATTTATGGTCTTGTTTGACCAACTAATTGACTTAAGTTGATTAAAACTTAAACTAGTCACTATTTGGCACTATTCACTAATCAGTGCACATATTTCTGAAATTTTTGATTTCCCATTGATTTAGACCTCCTAATGTGATACTAATTAGTACACATGTTGATTTAAGAGTAATGATGGACATTTAGCCACTCAAAACTCAATTCCAAGACAATTCTCAAAAATGTGCTTTAAGACTTCTTAAAGCACATTTTGTGTTTTAACTTGTTTTCAAGCTTGGTTTTCTTTGCTAATTGATTTAAAATGACCATTAGAATATTACTAAGGTCTTATCATGATATTTGGGTACTCACCCAAGTCTCTCCAAGCTTAGAGCACATTTTTGCCCTAATTGCCCTTAAGGCATTTTCTTACGTTTTCCTTGGTTTAAATTGCCTACCAATCTTTCTAAGGCATATTTTAGCCTTACTACATCATGATTTGATGTTTACTTAGCATACTTAGGTTTGGGGTATTTCAATCTACCCCCCTTAAAAGAACTTTGTCCCCAAAGTTCCCATGCATCTTTTCTTATTAGAATACATGTCTTACCTCATTCCTTAGATCATACTTATGTATACTTAATCTCATTGGATCATTGGATCCTCTATATTCTTATACTTAAATATCACACAACATGCTTAAGCATGTGTAGCACTCAAAATTCCTTTTGTTCCTTTTTGATGATTAAAACATTCACATAACTTACAACGTATTCTCCCATGTCACCGGTCCGTAGACAATGGCTCATTCGTCCTCGTCACCATGGGCCAGAATACAAAACACGCTGCTCACCCCATGTCACCGGTCCGAAGACAAAGGCTCGTGCGTCCTCGACTTCATGGGCGAGACTCAGTAAAAAGGTAATCCTTTTTACGAGGTCATGTGAGGAATAATTCCTCTAATTAAAAATACAAGCAACTCCAATCTCATTTTATCCTAAGGCCTCTGTCCATAGTGTGATTTAATTGTGACCACTGGTAGGGAGTTTCAGGAATCATCCAACCCTGATGTGATCAGCATCAGCGTCGAACTATCCTTCCACTCCAATTTGTGTTCGGTTTCCCTTGATCCCTAGAAAATCAAGTTCCACCTCCCACGTCATTTTCAAACATCCAAATAATTCACTCATGTCCAATTTTCTATCTTTTTAGTTCTTCTAATCATAATCAATTCATCTCCAAAGTGTGGACTCATTCCATCTAACATTCCCAATTCATCTCTTAGTAATTACCTCAGACTTAAATTCCTACTAAATTCTATATCAGTCTCATCCCAACTTCCACTGTCTCATACCACATAGCATTACTATCTTCTTCCTCACTCATATCAAATGATATCTCATAGTGTTATCTTATTCTTATCCCACACCTAGTCTCATATCGACTATACCTCATATATTCCTTATTAAGTCTCCTTAATCCACTTAATCCTCTTCCTTAATTCTCTTAACTTGTACTCACACCGGAGTTAACAAGATAGGTACTTAATATGTATGGTATTCACATCTTCTGTGTGCAATAACCATAATTTATCTCAAAATGTTTATGTAAAACATATTCTCAAGTTATTTTGTGCTATGCACACCGTAGTTTATGTACTCAGTACACAAACATACGCTAAGCGGTTTTCGCTCTACCCCCCTTAAAATGGATTACGCCCACGTAATCAACATTATATCATCCTTGAACATAAGTTCAAGATGTCTAATTCTTACCAAGCATTCTAGCTTCCATGTCATCTATCTTACTTATAATTCAATCAGAAATGACTTAGTCTCTGTATCGAGGATTCTTAACGGTACTTATACCATATTCTTAACTTAGTTTGGTCTAATCTCAAAGGTAGTGATCTGCTAGCTTCCGCTGCACCACTCTGATGTTCTTAGGCTTAACTGCTTCACTTATCTTTTTTTTTTATGGCATTGTATATCCTCCTGCCTCCTTACAGTTTAGGTATATTGGTCCCTCGATGGACACGTGTTATCTTTATATATACACGGCCTTAATGAGTTGTAACTCGTCTATCCATTCTCCTTAAAGATCTTATGTTCATACTCTTAGTGTTTTATCGAATGTCTAAATCGTTCTCTCCAACTGACCTTTGGTCTGAGGATGATTCTTAGTCTGAAACTACTGTTTAGTGCATATTGCGCTTTACAGTCTTAACCCCTTACATCTTAAGACATGTTCAATGTCTGTACTTAACAATCCGTGCTCTTCGCACTTCATAGTCCTTAATTATCTGTTCTCTGGTTCCTCTGTGTTGCTGGTTCAACTGAATTCTTCTCTTCGACTGTCTGTGGTAGTAGCTGCTCTTGTGTGACCTTGCGTCGTTGTCCATGGTACGGAGTCGACTACCTCCCGTGTTCCTTACACCACTCGTTCACATGCATGGGGTACCTTACTGGTACATTACTACTTACCCAACTAACTCATAAATGAGCGTGTCAGGCCTGCAAGCCCCTGTGGGGTGCAGTCGTCCCACGTCTCGTTTTAGTAAACTCATAGTGTCCGTCACACGTTTAGCTATTGCTAATTATGAAGTATTCTGTTGTCGATCCTCTTTCATTGTTCCATAGTAACATTTATTGTTCTTCTTGAAGTTAATCAAGGGAAGTCCATTTACTGTGTTCTTGGGTATTGTATGCTCTAGCTCTTTCTGTACCCCGTACTGATTCGGTCTCTTAATAATTGAGGTCTCTTTCCGTAGAGCCTCTTATCTTGTTTCTCATATTTATGCTACTAGGAATGCACTTCCAGTTCCTTAAGGAATGGGTAGTGTGCTTCCTACGAAATCTTACCTAACTAGGTCCAGACTACTGGCATAAATGCTCAGTCGTCTACCATCTTATTTCCTTACTTATACTGGTCTTAACTCATAAATCTAATTGCCTAAGTGTCAATATTTGACGGCTAATTCATAATGGTCGCCTTACCGTGCACCATGACTTAATCCACCTTTCTAACTATTGTACTCACGACCACTACTACCGTGGTAGTTGGCCCTTACCATGTTGCCCATTGATGGTGCAACCTCTTATTCACTTATTCTAATGTCTTACCTTATACTCAATCCCTTCTTGGTGTAAACACACTGGGAGTTCTTTCATTCCGGTATAGGCGGCTGTCGTACCATGTTGTAAAATAGTTGGCTCTTGATATGAATATGTTCTGTTCCAATCTCAGATTCGTAAGTAGGCTAATTTCTTTCGCTTTCTTTCATCCTTAGTGATGTTATCTACCATGTAGTTTTAACTGGTTACTGAAGAAGTCATCCACTGAATCACAAGATCTTCTAGGCATTGATTAATTGACATGCCATAATGTGCAGTCACCATGTTTATCTCTGACCATTACTAATTCTTACATCCTGGGTGTTGGATATGGGGTCTATCTGTGCAACCTTCCTTATTACTCAAGTGTATCTGGTATGTTCTAAGGTAATCTCAAGGTTCATAGTTTCCATTTTCTAAATAAAGTGTATTTTATCTCTAATAGGTGAAAGCCCTTTTTGAGGGGTTCATTCCCACTCATGGCCTCACAACAAGGAGAGGTATCCCCACCTTAAAAGGCATGGTTCGTTCTCCGCTGTCCTTAGCATTATCTCAATATTCTCATTGGTACCCTTTCTTGGTAATATCTTCCCAATCTAAGTTATAGGTTTGGTAACCGTTCATATCTACAAATTGTAGTCCCTTCGTGGCTTAAACAAGCTCTCTTATAACTTACTGCGCCTCGGGCTCTGATGTGGTTAACATCCTTGGCTCGTAGGCTCTTAATGCTTAATGTCTCAGTTCATTATTTGTACTCTTACTCATCTGCAGGTCATCCCTATAAGATTCTGGTTTTTTGAGCACTATCCACCGTTAATTTACATACTAAATGTAGTATCGGGTTTCATGGTAAGTTGCTGCATCCTGCTTCCTGCTATGGAAGTTTATTCAGGTGATCTGCGGTTACTTAGTGTCTTTGACAATACTGTCATTTTACAAGATTTATGTCTTTTAATAGTCAAGGTTAGGTTCGTATTAGGCGTTTGCCTTACGGTGTCCAAGTTGGATATCATCCTGTCGTTTTATACTTCCATCTCAACGCTTCGCTCAACCGTTGACTATGCCACCCGTTGATGATCAATCATACTTGGGTGTTAATGAGTTAAACAAACAGTGTTAACTGTCATTCATCAGTTGTTCGGCTCGACTATGCCCGCTCTGTGGGGGTAGTCCTCTGAGCTCTCCTTTTCCAGGGTTGTCCGACTTTAATCCTTAGTAGGTTATAGCTTACGTTTATTTCTTTTATCCTTGTTTTCTGGGTTTTCCAACATCTTCATTGAAGAATGTTGTTATCGGTATTCTTAATGGTCACCCTGGGAGTCTTATCCAGTTTTCGTAGGAATTCGTTGCTTCAACAGTCTCAATAGTATCTTATAATACATCCCTTGTATATTATTGCTTATATGTGTTTTTGCTCGCATTACCGAGCGATCCCTTAGGTTTTCCCCTTGGAGTTCGGGATTGTGTCTTACCGTACTGTCGGTTGTCGTTGTAGTGGGTATACCGTTGTAAATATTATATGGTTTAGTACTTTGTCTGAATTCCGCTCCCGGCTGACTGGTGTATACCTCATCTCATCATGGTCAGGCCGTCGGGCCTTTCCAAGGTCTTATTTTTCTGTTCTCATGGATTTACAATCCGGTGTTAATATGTGTTACAACTGTAGCGTTCTCCTATCTCGCCTTGATGGCTTTTCGTGTAGCTTAACCGTGGTAGCACTTGCTATGGCAAGTGCGCCATGCAGGATGGGTTATTGGTACGAGGTACATCGGTAGTAACACTCCCTTCTAATTTCCATGTAGTTGGTAGTCCTCGGGACTCCTTCGATAATCTCTTATTTTGGATAACCGTCCATTCGGCAGTTTCCTTGTTGTTTGACAGTACTGTCATTTATCAGGGCGTTCCTTTTCTGAGGGAACCCCTTAATATTTTCTTATGTCTTAATCCTCGCTTCTGTCTCCACACATTTTGTTGTGGTTATTAAGTAATAATTCTCTTTTAGGCACTACCTCGTAGTCCTATTTTGGTATACATTGTATGAATTTCTACCGTCGTCCGCATTATGTCGGCCAGGTCTTGTAACCTTCCTCATTGTATGGGGTTTGGAGTTCCCGTTTCTAACTGGACTTTCCAGTAACCTCAATCCTTATGCTTGGTTTTATCCTACTGTTATGCTCCTTCGGACCACTGTCCGGTACTCATGTCGTTCCCTTTTCCTTTCTATTGCACCCGTAGTGCTTTCCTTATCATTGGTATTGCGGGTTATTTCGACTGCGTAGCATGTCGACCCATGTTGCCGGTAATTACCGTTCTTTTACTGGTAAGGTTCCATTGGTAACGCCTGTTTCGCCGATGCGCTCCATTAAAATCTCCCAGTTCTCCTTAACTGTTATGCAACAAGATGTTTCTCGTATTGCTTACTGTTAGCTAACTGCCAGATCGGGTTCCCCGAGTAAGAGAAGGCTTTCTTCTCTCTGGCGTTTGTTCCACATATTTAGGGTTAGGGATGTGGAGGGCGGGTCTAGGTACTATGGATGTCCGGTAAGCACCGGGAAGTCCCGACTAACGCACCTCTCACTCTATCTCTCAACCCTTAACCCATAACTCAAACTCAACCTCTGTATTCTCCTAAGTTCGGTATTTCTGGTCTTCAGAGCGTAACTACGCTCTGATACCACTTTTGTAACACCCCAACTCAATCCAATTGTGGTCTCGCAACTTAACAGCATCTATATATACATGTCACAGCGGAATTCTTTACAATCCAGGACCTTGCCACGGTCTGTCTAAAGAATATACCGAACATTAGTACAACAATCTTAACCATTTACATATCCTTCTTACAATCCTCTCACAACCTATACATCTTACTAACTCAACTGCCATACGAGTGTACATGCACAACTCGTAGGTCACACTTAATCCTTAACACTTGTATCCTCTTCTCACTCTTGCGACGGTCGCCTCCTGATGTACACCTGTGTAGTAAAAACAGCCCCCAAAGGGGGTCAGCACGAATGCTGGTACGATCCCCTCATGGCCCCCAAGCTAACGTGGCTACGACGACTAATTGTCGATAGCATGGAGGTTGATTAAATGCACAACATAATAGTAAATGCTGTAAACAACAATCCATATATGAACAATCAAAGTTCACACACAATGAACGACTTGAATGCGTTCCCTTAATTAGAGAGTTAGTTATTTAACTCCTTAAGTAATGTTCCCTCTTAATCTTAGTCTTATCTTAATCTGAGAAACAACCATCCTTTAATAAGGAGTGGATGTCGCTTATCTTAATATAATTATACAAACCGTCCTTTAAAGAGGAATGGTTGCAATTCATCTTATCCTTACCTTAATCTTAAACTTAACAGTACAAACATCCTTTAATAAGGAATGGTTGCAACTTATCTTAACCTTACCTTAGCCTTAATCTTAACTTAATCTCAATATACAAACCGTTCCTGGAAGGGAATGGTTGTAGCTTAATTCGAACCTGGGATTTAGGTGATCCCACCGCACCATCTTAATGCCACCTACTCTGGACGGGAGTCCAGCGCAGCTGAGCCGGCAACCGGCCCTAGGCTACAAGTCCGAAGACAAGTCCTTAATCGGAGGTCGAATCTGCTATAGATAACGACCCCTTCCTTAGCATGCATGACCGGAGATCGGTCCCGGGTTTCACTCAAGTTCCAGTTAGTAGTAATCTCAAGACCTGTTTGTTGGTTAACCTCTTTCGGTTCATATCGTCCCTTATTAGGGGCGTTCCTCAGTCTCACTCAATTCCTTAAAACATTGGTTAGTAAGTTCTCACGGTATGTTGTGTTAGTTTTCGTACATCACAACAATACAATAGATATAATATATTCCGGTTGCATGCTTATCTTGTTTAGTGAGCAAACAAAAACAAATAGCACACAAGCCGAGGGACACCTCGTTAGCAAGCAGGTCACAAGAGAACTGTACCGTTCACCGTTGGCGTTCAGTTGCTTACTCTCTTCGGAGTCCAATTCCCAAGTCCTAAAACATTCATTCAGTTTTAGATTGTTAATCACTTAACTTAATTCAACTTACTTAACTTGCTTAACTTACTTAATCCCTTAATGATTCCCACCTAACACCTCTTAAGTCTTACAACTTACCTTTAAACTTTTAAGTTTATACTTAACTTAACTTAATCCCTTAAGTTCCTAGGGTCCTAATCATTACCACCCTACCAAAGGTATACCTTATTACCTATTACCTTTCTTAGGATTTGAATTTCTTTTTTTTTTAATTTTAGGCCCGACCGAACTTCCGACCGACCTTACCTAAGGTCGGTCCATTCCAGAGCACTTCATCGTTTGAAAATTCTACCCCGACCGACCTTGCAAGTCCGGTCCCAAGGTCGGTCCATTCCCGAGAGTTTCCCCGAGGGAAATTTAAGCTCGACCGAACTTGCCAAGTCCGGTCCCAAGGTCGGTCCATTCCAGAAACTTTCTCTGGTAGTGTAATTTGAGCTCGACCGACCTTGCAAGTCCGGTCCTAAGGTCGGTCGGCTCCAGAACCTTGTTTCTAAATTCTCTTTTCAACTCCAAACTTCTCCACAAGTTCCCCCATGTGTCCTAATACCATTTAGGCACTTAAACTCACCTTTAAACATCCACTAAAAACTCCTTAGCTACTTTCTCAATTCTTACTAGGAATTCATAACACTTGTTTACACCTCTTAAGGCCTTTACATGTCACCAAACAAGGCCTAAACATCATCTAAAACCATTACCATTCAATCCCCCATCATTAGAAGCCAAAAACAAAAATTTTCTTTTTCTCTGCACTGGACCGCCCCTCTGGGGCGGTCCCCAGGGGCGGTCCCAACCAGAAGCTAATTTCCTGCACGATTTGCCTGGACCTCCCCACAGGGGCGGTCCCTAGGGGCGGTCCACAGCAGAACCTATTTTCCAAAGTGCTTTTCTCCTCATTTTGAACTCCAAATTCACCCCAATCTTTTCCCACTCATTCCATAATCTTTCCACATGTTTCCTACATGTTTAAACACCTTAAAACATGCACTAAATCTACCTCAAAAATCACCAAACTTGGCACTCAATTTCTTACGAAAATTCTTACACTTAACACTTGATTCCTTACACTTCCCTCTTGTGACCTTGCCTAAGACCTCAACTAATCATTATGTTTCTTTACCACCATCTTAACTACTCCTCAAGCATCATTTTGCACACCCATTTGCCTTACTCAAACTTCTCAAAGTCATATATAATCTAGCACATGCTTACATCCTTATAAGTCATTATACCTTATTTTTCCTTCAAACTTTGTACAAGTTTCCTAGCTTCCTTAACCATGGTTTTGGTGCATAAAACTCACCATTATAACCCCTAGTCCCTCTTATACATTCCTAGGTCTTCCTAGTACTCAAGAACTCCATGGTTTATCCATTTTCACCAAATCAACCCTTAGTGATCACTAGAACATCCTTAGTCATAAAATCTCCTTAGAATACCTTAAACGCTTAGTTTCCTACTCAAATTTCGCCATAGTTTCTCTAGTATATTATCATGCCCAAATGCATGGTTTTTCTCATTCAATCATCTCACACACATCAAACCTTTTTCTCATCATAATTCTCACCCAAATCAACTCATTCATAATAAACTCGATATATTGCAATAATCTTAAATTGCATAGCACTAAGGCTCTTAAATGACATGGCTCTTAGGCCCTTAAATGACTTAAACTTAAACACTGAATTTCCCACATATAAAAGCTTTCAACCTGTAAATACACCCATCAATCTCATAGTAGTTATAATGTTCTTAAAATCCACCTTAAACTTATATTACTAACTCATTCTCATTAGCTCCTTAATCACAAGTTCATAAGCTTGTTTAAGTTCTTTTTCTTAGGTTATACAACCCATTACCTAACGTAAGCTTTAAGCTACATTAGTACTCATCTAAAACTCATTCCTTAAACTTAAACCACCATTAGGTAAGCATTTTACCTTGTTTTCTCAAGCTTATCTTAATCTCCTCCTTAGACCTTCTTCTTGCATAGATCTCGGCCACCACTTAAACTTCCTTTGCCAATGTTCTAACCAATATTCAATGAATCATATGAGTACTAAGCAATATACTAACCTCAAGGAATCAAAACCTAGGTTAGAAATGTGTTCTAAGGCATAAAAGTGGATGATTACCTTTGAAGTCTCAAGGTAGACTTTGGCATTGAATGAAATAGGACCTCCACTAGTCCTTGGTGAATAAATCAAGCTAGAACAAGGCATAAAAACATAGCCCCATGAGAAGGAATTTTCGGCCATGTACAAGAAATGATGGAAACATGGTTTTTCTTACATTTTCTT
>JAIOTZ010001300.1:0-35906 GCA_023374045.1 Limonium bicolor
AAACCGCAATAGCGGATAACCGTCCAATCGACTGGTACGTACGCAACAAGCGACCATTGTGATAACTGTTAACGAATTATGTTGGTGAGAATAGAAGTGGAAGATCAGATAAACAATGGATTCCCCTAATCGAGAAGAGGGATGAACCATATGTGTGAGTACTAAAATACCAACACACGAGGGATACGAGTTCACACTAGCAAAAGAGGACCTACAAGGTACCTAAGGAACGAACTCATCCCAGAGAGAAATAACTTGGAGTCAGGAGGCGCCAGTTAGTTGCGCATATCAGACTCGTCGTGAGATTTTAGACACGACTACTACGAGCACTAGATGCTAGAGCATAGCTCGACAATCCTTACACCGAAGGTTAGTTCGGTAGGGTGGCATGAACTCTTGGGAATATACCATGAGCATGCATAGAATTCAGGAAGACTGAATAGAATAACCAGTTGAAATAATTAGCGTGTGTAATGATGATACCACGCAGTGATATAGTTTCCTCCATGACCATAATTATGGAAGACCGTGTAGAAAACACCGTCACGTGGAGTAGAAACCGGCATGAAGCTGCTACTTAAAAGGGTAACTTAACCCTAAAAGAAGTTGGGCATACTGCTTGCAGAGCGAGTGGGCCCATAGCGCATAGGTTAAACATACCCAACAGATTTGGGAAAACAAACGATGTGTTTACATCTCCCGATCAAACCATACATGAACATACATACACCTAACCGACATAGGTAGTATAGCCAGAATGGCTAGAGCCCGACCCGAAAAAGGGTAATGTATACGTAGCACATTAGTGCACGAATATTCCATGAGTGGAACATCTTGTACTTATTACTTCACATGATATTCATAGATTACGTGGGCGTAATCATTTTAAGGGGGGGTTTAGAGCGATGAGCGATTCGCACGCTTAAAATATAGTACATAGGAGTACGTAGCGCATGGTACACATGCTGCAAACTATTATTGTACGTAGAGTACAGGTATTATGATTGTGTTATATCACTTGAGGTAATATTGTGATGTATTATGTGTATGAACATATATATATTTTAGTTCGCATTGTTGTGGCGAATAGGAAAGGGGAGAACAGATAGAGTGTTCTTATTCTATTTCCGACTATTTATGCAAACGTTGCGAACATTAAACACATAAACGCCTAACTTGTTAGCTCTGGTTGAGAGTTCAAGTAGGTTTATATGGTAGCTCCAATGGGAGATTTCAAATAGAAGGAGTAGAAAGCTCCGTACTATATGATTTGTGATTCGGTATGAAACCGATTATTGGAATGCGATGAGTGAATCGGCATGAGACCGATGTGTAACCTAGTGGAGGTAAAACCTTTAGGAGTTGTATGAATAATTATAAGTTGAAAGAACTTGGTACATGGTTAGGATACATGATCCTATATGCCGGTGATTAGATTAATTACACTAGTTGACTTGTGTATCTATAGAACACAAGGTGGCAAATATCAAGAGGAAACAAGATTAGAAGTGAATAAACAATTGATTGATTGAAATTGACGTGGGAAGTTGAACTTGATCCTGGTCCGATCAAGCGAAACCGAACACAAATTGAGGTGAGAGATAGTTCAACACTGACGCTGACCACGTCGGGGTTGAATGACTCTCGAAACTTCTACTGGACACAAGTGGACAGATATGAATAGAAATTGGAATTTAGGGCGTCACTCGAAGAGCCGTGGACCGTGGAGTCCTTCGTCATTAGACCGGTGTGTCTGCGAGTGACATCACCCAAAGAGCCGTGGACCGCAGAGCCCTTTGTCATTAGACCGGTGTGCTGGGTGATTAAGGAAATTAGGTGATACTGTCCGAGGAGCCGTGGACCGCAGTGTCCTTCGTTACTAAACCGGTGTGTCCACGGGGGTTGACGTTGGTTAGCATGGGGTTGGGGATCGTCAAGTCCTGGTCTTCATGACTGCTTCCCTGTGATTTGCCATCGTTAAATATATGCACACACATACACACGGAGTGGTGTAGAGGTATCCTCGCGAGATACTTGCATATGAATAGGGGTGCGTGGAGTACCCCTTGTGAGACACCTTTGAGTACTTTATTGAGTTTTGCACCTTGTCTAGTGCTGTGTACTATGAGTTTTGCACCTTGTCTAGTGCTGTGTACTATGATTTTTGCACCTTGTCTAGTGCTGTGTACTATGAGTTTTGCACCTTGTCTAGTGCTGTGTACTATGAGTTTTGCACCTTGTCTAGTGCTGTGTATATGAGTTTTGCACCTTGTCTAGTGCTGTGTATGAATGAGTTTTGCACCTTGTTTAGTGTTGTTATGAATGAATGTGTCATGATTATTGACTATATGGAATGAGATTGATGCTGTATCAAATGTGATACATAAAGAGGATCTGAACGTAGTGGAATGTACTCCCTAGTGATGATCTGTCTGTGATTACTTAGTGGAACTTGATTCCTTAGGTGAACTGTAGATGGGTAAGGACTTCGGGACGAAGTCTTTTTAAGGGGGTAGACTGAAATACCCCAAACTAATAAAATATGGATTAAATATTTAATCACATTGATTAAGGCCTAAACATGCCTTAAAAGTCAACTGAGAACAACAGTGGTCAACACAAAGCAAGATGTTGCACCCTTTGACTGTTAGGGTAAATAAATACCCAAATGAACTTCTTAGGACCTAAGATTTTGTCCTAAGCTTATTAACACATTACTAAACATGTTACAATTGTTGGACAACACTCCAACACAAAGAACAGGCATTTACATGCTTCAAGGTCAAGTAGGGCAAAAATGTGCTCTAAGAATACCTTAAAGGTCTAATGACCTCTAAATGATATAAAATTGGATACCATGATCAAATATCATGTAAGGAACACAACAAAACTGTTCTCAAAGAAAACAGAGCTCAGAAACACCCTGCGACTAAAATGTGCACTAAAATTCCTTAAAGCACGTTTTTTGTATGAGCTCTAAGATAATGATTTTGTCACTGTAAAGACTAAATAGTTCTTTATAACATTAATGTGACATGATAGACTATATTATAAAGTCTAAATCAAATAAAAATAAAATCAAAATGGCAATTTAGTATGAATAGTACCCAAAAATAACACCTAATACTTAACTTAACTTAAACCATGGTCAAAGCTCACCCATTGCCTTGACCAAGGGCTGCCGATTCATACAGCTGCCATGCCCACTCATTTGTCAATCTTCAATCAATTATACAGCTAATTAGGTGGGCCATCAAGTTACTATTTGAAAAGTAACAATAATGTCATTAAAAGCATATTTGCTTACCTTCTTCATTTCTCTTGCTTCCCAGCCGACACCAGCTGCTCCATCCTCTCCATTTGCTTCTCTAAAACCGTGGCTAACTCACCAAGAACAGAGAAGAACACCTTGCTACCTAGGTAAGCTTAATTAGTCATTTTATGTTCATTTTCTTCACCATTCCTTCCTCTTTCCATGGAGCTAAGCATCAACCACTTCCATCAATGTTCTTAGGTTGTTTTGGAGGTTAAATGGAGGGTGTATCTCGGCATTAACAAGGGAAGAAGGTGGAGAAAGCTAATCTTGTTCTTAAGGTATAAAAATGTGCTTTAAGCACATATCTTTTGATTCCCTTCAAATTCGGCTGTGAAACTTTGTTTCTAAGCTTATAATCTTCATCTTAACATACTTATTCAGTTGGTACATCAAGAGCTTCGAAGTATAACCAGATCCAAGCCAAAAACACCATTTTAGGCATTTTAAACAAGGTAAAGATTAGCATCTTCTAATCTGAGTTATACCAGTTTAAAGCTTGGTTTTAGTAGCTCTTTTAATATTCCTCTACTGTAAAAACAGGCCGAGATCAACCTTGTTTACCTTGGTATCTAAGGTAAATTTTACCTTGAAAATTGACATTAAACACTTCTTATGGTTAGATCTTGCTTGGAGACTAACATACCTTAATTGTTGTTTGAAAACATGTAAAGAAGCTGTGGAAAAAAATCCTAAGCTGGCCAAACAAGGCTTAACTAGGCAAAAAAAGGTATAAATCACTTAAACCTTCACTTGGTATATTAATATGTTTTTACATATTTATATATAATTGTGCCGTGAGTGAAAAGGTAATTAAGGTCTTATTTTGACCTTAGGTGATTAAGGAATGGTTTATAAATTTTATAACTAATTAATTAGCATAATTGTCAAATTTAAGACATTATGTGGAAATTGGTAAATAAAAAAATATATGTAAGGGCCGAGAGTTTAGCTTTTTGGCATTTATGTGTAATTTATTTTATAAGCCAATGTTTGTAATAAGGCCATGTACTTTAGGCCATTTTATTTATGCATTTATAAGCTTTTATTAAGTTTAGGTGATATATAATTATTACCGCAAGGAATTGGGGTTTAGTGTAAATAAATTAAATTTGGGGGCTAAAGGATATAGCCGAAAATTGGAGGTTTAAATGAGTTTATATAAAAATTATAAGATTATATAAAGTTTTGGGGTTAAATGGTAATTTCTGAAAGTGGGTATAAACCGTAATATAGGATTATGGTCAAGGAAATATTAAGGTGGTCAACCTTGACCATATGGTAGGTTTTGACCAAATTAAATAAGTTAGATAACTTATTTAAGGTTTTATAAAAGATAAGTATTTAATGTAATTTTATAACATATGTGGTATATATGTTATTACCAAAATAAGGGTGTAAATGGTATTATAAACACCCATGGGCTATTAGGAATTTTTAGAATTTATTGGGTTGATTTTGGAATTAAGATAAACTATGTATGTATAATATATAGTTATTATGTCATTATGACACTTTGGAGAAATATATGTGGTGGTATAGTAAATATCGAAAGTATATGGGTTAATAAGGTAATTATAACCCTTTGGTGAAATTTGGTGATTTTTAGAATTATATAAGAGTATTTATTAAGATATATGTATAATATATAGTTTTAAGAATTATTAAACTATATGTTATAAATTGGGCCAAATGGCAATTATAGAACATATATGGGTCTGTTCGGAATTTTACAAAATATAACCATAGGTTACCCTTTTTATAAGTTAGAAATGTTATATTAAATGGTATATATAACATGGTATAAATAATGGGGTGATTTTGTAAATAAAGGAAACTATGGTTTATGGAAAAAAAAGGTTAATATATGTGCCTATGCGGCAATATATAATAGTTTTGTATAAAAACTATAGTTATAAATTAAAGGGAATAAAAATATCATAATATATGATATTATATGGTATAACATTACATAATGTTATGTGGTCAAAATAGAATTTAAATAAATTCAAGGGCTGTACCGAAATATTAAAGGTTGGAAAATGAATTTTAGACTAAGGTCTATAATGTTATAAATGTTATAACAATTATATGGTTTAGATGGAATTAATAAAAGTAAGGATATTCACATTAAGTAATGTGACAAACTATAAATAAATAGGATTTATAAACTAAGGAATTTGTTAATTAAACCTTGGGAGTTGTAAAGATACAACATAAAATGTTACATAATATTAGGATAATAATCTTAATAAATTGTATAATATAGTACAACTAAAGGGAATAATCATCTAATAAAAGATGATAAAAATGTAACATATAATATAAGAGTTTATAACTCATGGAACTTACCTATGTGGTAAATATATACATATACAAGAAAAATGTATATAAGGATGAATATATATTATGGTTAGAAACCATGTATTATAATGGATGGTGGAAAAACAAAACCTTAGGAAAATAAATACTAAGGTGAATGTATAGTATATGATTAAATATACATGCAATATAGCGACAAACTATGTGATATACAAGAGCATATTAAGTTACATGCGATAACAAGGTTCAACATTAAGTATGTTATTATACGAGACAAGACTACGCATGTAATATAACGTTTTTCCAATCCCGAGTTAAGCCGAAAACCCGACAAAACGTTGACAGTTAATAACGGGGGATTAACCGGGAGGTAATAGCGATGGTACGGGGTACCGTGGAATTAAGTTGTTATACGGGATTCTAATCAGTAGTGTCATGTATTGTTAGACTGTTAGAGACGACACGAGGAGCATCGGATCTAGCTGAATCATACTCCACCGTAATACTTCAGGGTGAACGGTATGTTATTTATGTGGCTTGATTGTCTCTGAGGATTTCCTCAGTTCAGACATTGTGTGAAAATCTGTGATAAGATTGATGATGTTGCTTGTGTGAATTAATATGCTTGAGTTGCGTATTAATGCTGCTTTATTATTATTACTGTTGTACGATAACAGTACCGTTCGTATATATGAACATATTATAAAACGAACTAGCGGCAATGATGCTATCTTATATGTGTAATATAAGGAACGTAAGTAAAACGTTGTAGCATTAATAGGATAATAAGATATATAAGATATCTGAGACTTATATACGGAGCATTGGCCTCTTTAACGCCGCTCTCGTATCTAGCACTGGATCCCGAGTCGACATACTCAGGATTGGACTACGACCTTAGTCTGCTGTGTTAGAAAAAAAATGATAAAAGCGATGCGATGGTATAGATAAGTTTATCAAGAGGATGTGGCTCTTGCTGTGAACTGTGATCCATTAACGATACTAGGATACCGTGTGGTAACCGTAAGTATCTGGATAAATTTCCAACGAACTACAGATTGTTCGTAGGTCGGAGACTCTACCGCTGGAGTGGATATTACCGTGGGTGGCCCGCCATAAGAGATGGGTAACTTAGAGACACGTCGTTCTAACGAGACGTTGTCTTTAGGCATGACTGAACAAATACGAAAGACTATATTAGCTCGTACATTAGGCGAACATTATCTGGGCTTGTACGCCAAAGACGGGAAATTATACTTGCTTATAATTCTCGTTGCTTCGCCTTGTTGTTCATTGGTTATGCTTTGTGGTTATGTATGGTATGTTGGTGGATTTGTTGAGGCGAGTCATTGTGCTCATATTGTGTGTTGTGAATTGGTATGATTGAGTCGTTGTACTCTTGTCTGTTTGGTGAATTGCTTGAGTCGAGTCGCTGTGCTCGTGAGTGGATTATTATGGATCGTTTGGTCGAGTGAGTCGTCGTACTCAGTTATGAACTATCAAGTGTTTGTTGAAATAGGGTCTTTGTACTCGTATAAGCGTTGTAACGCTTCCAGTGGTTTCTTACGATGCGATGTGTGAAGCCGGGGGCTTGTTTATAATTTGAGTTTACTGCAATATATATTGCTGCTTTACAGTTTTAACATTAAACTACTTGCATGAAAATGAATTGCATGCTCTCGACCAATTAACTGAGGGTCCGAGGGGGCATGACAGTCATGTAGTAACATACTCAGCAGGGGCTGATTCCATACCACAAACAACCATTTTCGCAGGTATGCAGCTTCCGGTGTCGGCAAAGAGAGGGACGCACTGGGTAGTTTAATTACAGTTGTTTAAATATGCACTGTTGCATTTTGATACAAACTTAGAAACGTGTATAGGATTGGGATACTTAGAATGCTCACTGTGAATGTATTTTATATTGGTTTGGGAAGGTTAGATCTATCTCTTGTTGTCACTGTGGGAAATTGTTTCGTATTTAAGAATATATCAGTAAGCACGTTATTACTCGTATGGGCGAGTGACAACGGTGACACCAGTAGTTCAATTGTTGAGATTACCGCTGCGATTACAATGTTAAGTAAGATGATTAGGAGCCGATTAGAGTAGGGGTGTTACAGGCTAATTTCCCCAGGATCGTGGTGAGATCGACATGGTTATCAAAGTAGAAAAACCATAAGATAATGTAATGATAAAATAGTAACACAAGGATATATGTGGTTTGGTCCAAACATGACCTACCCACGGGAGGAGATATAACAACTTTCATTAAGAAGATGAGGATTACAAGTTTACATGAGGATTACCCAACCAACTCATCAACCCGTGTTTCCCGTGTTTCCCTTAGTGTTTTTACCCGAGTCTCTTTTAGTTCCCATAGAACCATCCTTGATTCTCTTGGATGTGATCCCCACAAGTTGGGATGATCCTAAGATATGGGTTACTAGATCTATTTATAGTGCTAGATCTAAACCCTGCACTTATCCCAACGTTAACCTTGTAACAACCGTATAATAATAGCTCACAAGTTACAATGGTTACCACTCATTAACACCATCCATTAACACCAAAGAACAAATAACACATTGGTATCTAGAAAGCTCAAAGTCATAACTTCTTCTTTCAACGATTTTAACTTTCTCATAACTCTCCTTATAATGTTAGAAAACCAAATACTTTAGACGCCATTAATTTACACCGCATAAATGCTCCCACTAATGCATCTTCAACATCCATGAAACTCTTCGTGAATAACACATTAATTGGAAGACAAAACCAATTAACTTCACAAGAGCAACTCAACGGGTTTAGTATTAATTCTAACAAAATATATCAAGCTCGTAGCACATATGTTCAGTGGCACCACTATCTAAAATCCACTTATGTGTCAAGTCCCCTTTGTTTCCTATCGCATTCATAATGGAACTAACTCTATCTGTAGTTCGTAAAGCACGGAAAGTCCTAGCACATAATGCATTGTTGTAGAAATAAGGTTTCCTTTCACAGAAACTAGATTTCCTTTTAGATAGATAACCTGCTTTTGCAGCTTTCCTTTTACATCTTAAACTTATTTCAGAAAGGAATTTGTTAGAAAGACAGTTATCAGAAAGCTTCTCACGATGCCTTTCACAAATTCTAGTCTTAAAACTACAGGATTCACACATGTCTAATTTATCAGAAAGCTTCTTACGATGACTTTCTTAAATTCTAGTCTTAGAACTACAGGATTCACACATGTCTAATTTATCATAAAGCTTCTTACGATGACTTTCACTCATGTTTCCAGTCTTAGAACATTTTCCAGTGTCAAAGCAATTTATCAGAAAACGCTCACGAAAGGTTTCATAAGATTCACTCATGTCTTCAGATGTAGAATCAAGTTTATAATTACATATATTATAAGAGAAACTAGATTTAGGGTTAGAAAGGGTACCGACGAATCCACAGGTTGCACTTCCTTGTTTAGTTGTTGCAGCTTAATTCTTGGCAAATTAAGAAAGGAGCTGATTTACATGTTCCTAAGTAAATAGATTCAGACTCGCATCTTGAGCTCCAAAGATTTGAGTGGTGTCCACGCTATTTGCTGCCATCCTTCTTCCCTTTTTCCACGACGAGGGATATCCATGGAGTTGATAGCACTTATCGATTGTGTGACCAGTTTTCTCGTAGTGTTGCAGAAAAGGTTGTTGCGCCTCCCTTCTTTCCCTTGCGTAGTCTTTCCCCCTTTCTTATAGGTGTCGACTTTACAGGATAGTGTGGCTTCCACTTTTATGGATGAGCAAACGCTTTTCTAGCACTCTTCTTGGACAAGGAGAGAGTAGACAGATTGTAGGAAGGGGCGTCATCATAAGGATGTTACCTCTAATGATCGAGAATTTGTCTGAAAGCCCCATAAGGAACTGAACCACCCTTTATCGCCAAAAGTTCTCCATGTATCCGATGTCTGCTTCGCATATACAATTGAGGACTTCTTGGGATGAATCCAATCCATCCTATATCTTTTTGATCCTGGTATAATATGCCCTAGTGGTGTCTCTCTCTTGCTTTGTGTCGATTAATTTATGATGAAGAGAGTATATTTGCGCCGCGTTGGACTCTTCCAAACCTGCAGAAAGCTCCTTCCAGATCTGGGAAGCTGTTTTACAGTATAACACTCTTTAAGCTATATCCTTGTCAAGCCCCGTCACGATCCACGAAATAACCATGGTTTTACAGCGGTCCCAAGCCCTTCCTTTGAAATCTGAATCTGTAGGTCGTGGGAACGTCCCCTCCACATAGCAGATCTTGTTTTTGGCCGGTAGTGCTATAATCATAGCTTGCTTCCAAGCCTTAAAACTATTCCCCTCAAATTTTCCAACCAGAAATAATCCAAGGTTCTTCGAATTCGTCAAGAACAAGGGGTCTGAGTTGTCACTGGCAGCCGCGCCTTGCGTAGGGCTCTGCACAAGGCTCTTCTCTTTTCTCCGGTACTTGTTTCCCCTATAGGATTGATTGGGGCTGACTCAGGCATACTCTTGTTGTTACACAAGAGTAGCCTGACAACAAGACTCTGGGACGGAAGTGTAAATGAGACTTTAAGCAATGAGACTCTCTTTATATATGTCAACAATGATTACAGAGTTTTTCTCTTGCTCGTGGGTAGACAGAGTCTGTCTGACCACTCTCACTCACAGGCTATAAAGATAACACAATGCAGCTCTTGTTGTAGCCTTGAATGATTTTCTCCCTCTATCTCTTTCTCTATGCTCTAATACATCTCTCTTTATGCTCTGGAACCCCCCACCTCGAAATGATGTAGCAAACCTATATTTATTGGCTAACTAAGGTAGTTATTACATGTCCATGAACTTAGGCCACATTCCAGAATTTTCAGAACCGGAGAGTGGGGAAGGTGGCTTTTGAACGTGAGTGACTTCTTCAGCTTGGCGCCCAAGTTTCCCGCCTTGCAGACAGAGTCTCGTTGCCAGTCAGACTCTCTCTGCTATGGTGTTTCTGTGTATACAACAAGACTCTTGTACTTTTGTATTCTTTAGGAATTAGTAGCGAGACTCTCGTACTTCGGTTTTCTTCAAGAATCAGCAGCGAGACCCTCATACTTTGGCATTCTTCATGAATCAACAATGAGACTTTCGTACTTTGGCTTTCTTTAAGAATCAGCAACGAGACTCTCGTACATTGGCTTTCTTAAGGAATCAACAACCAGACTCTCTCTGCTTTAGTGTTTCTATGTATGCAACCAGACTCTTGTTGACTGATTCTCTTTTCAAGGGGAGTTAATGTCCATTAGGCAGAGTCTGATTGTCAGTCAGACTCTCTCTGACTTGTTCTCTTTTAGTTGCACCAATTCTTTGGTTGACTCTTGTTGATAGCTAGACTTTGGCAATATTCAGCAAAACTCTTACTGATTCAGGAATCAACATTTTCCCCCCTTTTTGCTGATGATGCCAAAACCTTTTGAGTGAATCTCGCAACAAGAGCTAACCTGCAACCAAAATAATATATAAGCAATAGTCATGGAAGTACCCACCTTAATAATTGATTCCCCCTTAGTCAAATATTCCCCCCTAGTTTAATATTCCTCCTACGTTTGAGTTTATCATTTAAATCAAGACCGTTAAGAGAAGAAAATAATAGAATTAAACTAAGCTTAAACAGATAACGATCTGCTTAACCATCAACAAGGGCAGAAATCATAAGTGCAACAAGAGTCTTCCAACCACCATGGACATTAACCGGCCTTACTACGAATAAGATTCACCGGTTTCCCCCTTTTTGACATCATCAAAGCAAAAACAAGTGAGGTCTTTCAAACAGCCATAAACAATCACATGGTGAATTAGCTAACCGACGGAGTCTACTAGAGTTTAATTGAAAACACCGCTGAGGAACAAGGGCTCAGAAAATGAAGTGATAGATGAAGCCAACGTGGTTAGGTAAACATAGGCACAAAATCATTGATACCCATCTGTGGAAGCCAACCTTAGACAAGTAGTTTGCTAGTTACATATTACGGGACTTTAGCACACCCATTGAGGCAACAAATAGATACTAGCGGTTAGAGAAGTGTAGCCTTGTGGTGAAGCGTGAACCAGAGTCATGCGAATTCCATTCTTGGAAGTGGTGGCCGCAATAAGAGCTTGGTTGTGGCCTTATCGTGAAACTTTCTCCTTCTTCCTTTTTTTCATTTTTTTGCAACGCCAGAACAAGAGTTCTTCTATTTCTTTCTTTAAAAACCACTTCAACTCTGCCAGTATTTTTTTGGGTAGTTAAACTCTAGTTGTATTTTGGGCGACTGAAGAAGATAAGCTTTGATGGATTCAAGTGGTAAACGAGACCAAAATGCCGAGCTGCTGGTGAGCAAATGGATTGGGGCAATGTGCTGCTAGGGGGTCAATTTTGGAGCTAGATGGTGCAATTTATGTATTCAGGGTTTGTTAAGGTCTAGCTTTGGAATTCTGGGTGCTATGCTGTTAGTGGGTGTTCAATAAACTTTTGCAAACAAAGTGTGGTTGAACTAGTTAACTAAGGAGAGTCTGATTGCCAGAGAGACCATACCTGAGTACCAAGGCTCTACCTCAAAGAGGGAAAGGAGATACGACCAACCTCAGTCAGAGTGAGTCACACCAAGGTGTGTGCGAAAGAACTCAAATGCAGCACTGGGTAATGCCTAGGGGTGTTCATGGAAAACCGGAACCGCCAAACCGGAACCGGTGAAACCGAAACCAGAAATCCGGCTAACCAAAGTCGTTTGCCAGTTCGGTTAATCGAACCGTTTAGTTTCCCGGTTCCAGTTCCGGTTACGGTTATTAATTTTGATGAATCCGGTTAACCCTAAAAGTTGTTGGCGATTAATTTATTAATTTTTTAATTCTTTAGTATAAGTATAAAACTATATGGCTAATTATTAGATTTTCCATAAATAAATATACAATTATATAGTTAATGGTTAGAATTATACCAAAACTAATAAAATCTTATCAAAATCGGTGGTTAATCGGTTTAATATCGCATCAAAACCGGTAAAACCGTACGTTGTTTACTAATTATAAGAAAACATATAAATCTAGATCATTTCGGTTAACCGTTAAATCGGTAAAACCGCACCGAAACTGACGGCTAACCACTTCTAAATGAACCGGTTACGGTTATCAAATTTGACTAACCGACAATCCGGTTAACCGGTTTCCGGTTAACTGAAAAGCCGGTTAACTGGCTATGAACACCCCTAATGCCATGGTGATGATCTCAGCAAGTGGGAGTCTATGGAAGCATAGTTTAATAAGATTAAGAGCTTCTCCACACAATCTTGATAAAAAAATGAGAATACAAGTCTATATGGATAAAGAATTCGCGCGTGAGTGTGTTTGCATTTCGCACAAGATCCACAGACAGAGTCTGCTTGGATATTTATATCCGAAGGCCCGTATGATATATAACAACGTACCATGAGCAAGACCTGCCTGCGTGCCAAATTTTTGATTTTGGTGCTGCATGCGTAGGCAAGTTCACTGTATAACTGAAAGACTTAAAGGGCTAAGCAAACACAAGGTCCAACTCAAAGTCCAATGGCCTTCAAATTTCCAGATTTGTATTAATTAAGAATGTGACAATCAACATGAGAATAAAAATACTAGATTATATAGATCATAAATAAGAGAGAGATGCACCATTTTTGATGATACCGACAAAGGTAGTCAAGGTGCTACCAACGAAATCAATTCAAATGCTTTTTACCTTGTTTATTGTTTATGAAAGTTATTGGATCTCCATTGTAAGGAGAAAGTGAAGTGAACTTCTTCTGGTTTATGTGGCATGTAACATGAGTTCACCTGCACTTCCCCTTGTAAAACTATCATTGGTTAGCTTTAGGGACCCATATATAATGAGGTCCCCTTTTCGAGTCTGACTTAAGCAATTTTTCTCTGGCTTTTAAGATTGCACAAATTCAAATCATATTAAAAGAAAGATGATGACTTAGTTTGTCGCAAGTGGAGTCTTGATGACCATAACCACCATAATACCCATAAATTTTTGTTGGAGGAAGATGAACATATTAGTGGTTCCCTGTGAATTTGTTTGCAAACTTCTCCTTTTGGAAAGACCGACGTTAAGCATCATTTGGTCATGAGACTCCCTTTGCAAAGTCCATTTTGCCATTTAACCACTTAGGGGTCTTTAAGGTTAAACCAGAGCCTGGTTTAGCAGTCTCTAATTCCCTTGTCAGTCTGCTTACTTCCACCTGGAGATGGACTTTGTCAGCCTGAGTCTCTTTGAGTTTAGTGCGAGCCCACTCAGGGATTTGTTCAAGACTGACTTCTTTGAAAAACATGACGGGCTTGAATGGGAGAACAAGTGATTTCTCTTTGGACTTACCTTTGAGCTCAGTCAACTGGGCGATGAGTCTGTCGACGGTGGTTTTTAATTCTTCTAGTACAATCAGAGTCTGACTGACTTGAGCCAAAAGTTTCTCATTCTCCTTGCGGAGAGACTCACTTTGGGTAGTGGATTCTGTTAGTTGACTTACTTGAGAAGCAAGTTTCTCATTTTCTTCCTTGAGAGACTTGCACTGGGCAGTGGATTCCATCATTTCCTTATGAAGTTCTTCATAAAGCTCCTCGTAGTGCTTTAGCTCTGCCTGATAATCAAAGATTTTGTGCCTAACCTCCTCCAAGAGATGTTTCACATATGTAGTCTCTTCTAAACACCCCCTTTCCCCCCTTTTTAATTCTTTTATGATTTTATGGATTAATATAGCAAAACCCATAGGAGTGATATTGTAAAGATCTGTTTCAAGGTGTAAAAGAGTTACCTCATTGTCAGGGATGGTCTACTTGGGTGATTCATGAGCCATACACACTAGCCCAGCCGGATCAAAGTATGGATCCTCATTATCTGAGTCGGACTCTCCCCATACAGCATTTACCAAGAAGGACTTTTGAGTTTATTTGGCCATTTTAGTCGGATAATCACGAGTGAAGTGATCTGCTTTGTTACAGTGGAATCTGACTCTAGTATCTAAAGCTTGCTCTAAATTGTTCCTAGGCATCTGAAGTCTGTCTGTCGTAATGAATATATTTGAACGATCTGGTTTGTTTTTCATGAAGTTCTTCACCAGCATGGCCATGTCTTAAAGTGAAGAGTTGTCACTTTCTTCAAGGATGCTCTCAATTAATCTTGCACCAAGATGCTTGACCTGGGAGGTTGTCAGACTCTCTTCATGGGAAGAAGAGTTGGTTTGTACCTGCAAGGCTTGGTCAATAACAACTGTAGTTTGACTAGAGTTAGATTTCATACCTCGCTTTTCCGAATGTTTTCCTTATATTTGCTCACCGACTGGATTTAGGAACCAAGGCCCTGCAACGTCCATTTTGACAAGTCCTTCGACGCCTTGGTGGAGATAACTGTTTTAGCCCATTCTTCCTCCAGGCTGTCGAGGAATTTCCGTAGTGAGTTCTTTTGAGTGGGTAATTTCGAGATCCTCCATCTAGATCAAGATTTCATTGAACCTTGTGATCATATCCTCCAGCTTTCTCTTGGTTTTTTATGAAGTTTTCATAGTCCATCTGCAACTCTTGAATCTTGCACTTCTTGAGTTCGGTAGTCCCTTCGTAAGTAGCCTGAAATAATGTCCACATATGATTGGCAGTCTTGTAGTGGTGGACACGACGCCTCTCTGGAACAAGCAGACTTGTGTACACTTCTCTATAGGCTTAACAGTTGAGCTCAATCTCCTTGTGCTCTTCGACAGTAGGGTTTTCAAGATCGACAGGCTTGAGGTCCCCTAGGATAAAGATTTTTCAAGAGTTGGTAGTTGATGGACTTCAGGTGTGGCTCCATTTCTTTTTTCCATTGGGTGTAATTTGTGGAGGTAAGTTTGGGATTTTCAAAGTGAGCATGGTGGGGGTTGTGGGAGTAAATGTCTGACATTGTGAGTTTTAGTGAATCTCAGCCAATAAGGCTTTGATACCACGTGTAGGATCGGTTGAGGGCTGACTCAGGGAGACTCTTGTTGTTACACAAGAGTAGCCTGACTGCAAGACTCTGGGACGGAAGTGTAAACGAGACTTTAAGTAATGAAACTCCCTTTTCATATGTAAACAATGATTACAAAGTTTTTCTCTTGCTTGTGGGCAGGCAGAGTCTCTCTGACCACTCTCACTCACAGGTTATAAAGATAACACAACGTAACTCTCGCTGTAGTCTTGAATGATTTTCTCTCTCTCTCTCTCTATGCTCTAATACTTCTTTCTTTATGCTCTGGAATCCCCCACCTCGAAATGATGTAGCAAACCTATATTTATAGGCTAACTGAGGCAGTTATTTCATATCCATGAACTTAGGCCACGTTCTTGAATTTTTGAAACTAAAGAGTGGGGAAGGTGGCTTTAGAATGTCCATGACTTCTTCAGCCACTATTAGTGAGTTTTGGCGCCCAAGTTTCCGGCCTTGTAGACGGAGTCTCGTTGCCAGCCAGACTCTCTTTGCTACAGCTTTTCTTTGTATACAGCGGGACTCTCATACTTTGGCATTCTTTAGGAATCAGCAGCGAGACTCTCATACTTTGGCTTTCTTCAAGAATCAACAGCGAGACTCTCGTACTTTGGCATTCTTCAGAAATCAACAGCGAGACTCTCGTACTTTAGTTTTCTTCAAGAATCAGCAGCGAAACTCTCGTACTTTGGCTTTCTTCAGGAATCAACAACCAGACTCTATCTGCTTCAGTGTTTTTGTGTATGCACCGGACTCTCGTTGACTCGTTCTCTTTTCATGAGGAGTTAATGTCCGTTAAGCAGAGTCTAACTATCAAACAGACTCTCTCTGACTTGTTCTCTTTTAGTTGCACCAATTCTCAAGTTGACTCTTGCTGATAGCTAGACTTCGACAATCATCAGCAAAACTCTTACTGATTCAGGAATCAACACCCCCTTTTCTATCTCTACGCCTTCTATATCCATCGTTCTTGTTGTCTGACCAAGAGGAAATCGCTTTCCACTCTTCAACTGGGAGATGAGAACATATTGTTTAAAGAACTGACTCAATTTCTTTCCTGTCGAACCCGCTCTACTACCATGAAAGAGTTCTTCACTTAATTGATGAATCAGAAGCTAACAGAGTACCAAATACAAGAATGAGGAAAGAGAGTAATTCTCCTATCGAAGAAGACTAAGATAGGAATTATAGACTAGAGAAAGGGTACTGAAGTTGTATCCCAATACTGAAACCAGACTATCTAATTAACCCCTACTTACAGACATATATATATATTAACATACATATAAATACATATAAATATGTACACGCTAGCAAACACCACTAAACCTGCATCAAACTACTTTAACTATCTCAACATACTGATAACTATCCTCTTCTTTAGCTCTTTTATCATCAAATTCTCTTGATCCATGAGTAAAACGTCCACACTTGACATAGAACGCTTGAAATTTTTCTCGGATTAACCAAAATTTGTACTTCTTTCCCGTCATACAAACCGAAATACATCTCCGAAGGGGTTCCAAAACATCAATCAAAACCATTAGACGAAGAAAATCACTTAACTTATTCGCACCCTCCCCTCCACATTCCAAAAAGCGATCAATATTGTTACCGTTTCTTTGGGCAATCTCCATCTTATAGAACATAAAAGGAACACCATGGGATGGGACTCAGAACAAAACCCATATAAACACATGGTCACAAGGAGCTTTTTACTTTTCAACTCTTTGCATGGCTACAAGCAACAATCAAATGTCCAAGGTCCTCACTATGTAACTATTTCCATCTCCACTAGTGTTTGAAATTGAAAAGAATTAAAACCTCGACCTACCTTCTTGACCTTAAAATAGTCTTTCACCTTCCAAACTTTCCCATTGTGAGCTGAATAACCTCAGGGATAGCCGATTTTGAGAAGAAGTATGTGCCCAAAAAACATAATTCAAAGTTTATCTCCTTAGACTCCTGGGAAAGATCATCTAATGAGACATGTGTTGTTTCTTCGTTGGTAAGGGAGAGCATCTCACACTTCCTTATAAGATCCTCGAGGGATTTATCTTTATATAACATAAAAAGAAGAGGAAACATTTGACCAGAGCAAGTAAGAAAGTGACGATTGTTGGGGACGTGGGAGCTTAATCGTCACCATCCATCATATTTGGCCAATCCTTGTCTTAAAACAAAAGAAAAGGAGAAATAATTTCATGAGAAACGAGATGGTTTGGTGCGAAATTGTTGCATGGTGTAATCAAAGCTGAGAATAGTAATATATGCTAAGAAGATGCAGAAGAGCAGTGGAAAGCACTGTTCTCTCCGAAGAGAAGAAACATCATATGCTCAAGAAAGTCTTTAGGATAAAACAAGGAATTTTGATTTTTAACAATTAGTATCATTTTCAATCGAATAAGTATAAAAAAAACCAAAAAGATTGACACTGAATGCGGTTCTAACCCTATAGTTTTGAAGATTATTTTTAAACATTCGTTGTGGCGGAGCTAAGCGGGCTGGTGGGTGCGCCCCCCCCCCCCCCCCCCTAACTGATCTGGTAATATGTTTAATTTACTTTGTTCTATTATGTTTTGTAGCCTATTTTCTTTAACATATTTTTGTTTGTCCCTACATTTTGTAAAATATAATCATGATATCACAGGAATATTATTTATTCTTAATTTTGTTGCTATTAATATGTAATATTTACATATGATTTATATTATTAAATGATCTTTTTAGTGTATATTAGATGAAAACAACTTTTTAATATTTTTATTCTACCAATTTAGTTTTTCCAAGTCTAAAATAAAATTGATTAATATGTTAATCTTGGTAGTCATATATTTGGATAATGTTACTAATTAGTAATTTTATTATATTAATATATATATATATGTACATTAAAATTTAATTTTTTATTAAATCTAATATCTAAATTTACATGTATATTATAATCAAAAATATTTTTAACTTATGTTGATTTTTAAAATTTTAACTTTGAATATTATTCCAGATTTATTATAAAAAATATTAATTAATATTTTTTGAAAAATAAATTCAGCCCTCTTATTAAATATTTTTGGCTCCACCCCTCATCGCACATGCTATCCCATTTCTGTTCAAATTTTTAGAGATAATGTTGAAATACATGACCTAGAGAAGCTCAAATTGTTTATATGTTAATTAACATAACTCTTCATATATATTTTTTTGGTCGCAGACGAGAGAACTAGTTCTCACTTATTAAATCGCAAGAGAGATCCTCCACGAGGAGGGAATGTATACAAAGAGGAGGTGCCTCTAATCGAGAGAAACCAGGAGAACCACTTAACCCTACCTTAGCCAAAGCATAGGCTACCCTATTATTCTCTCTAGGAGTATGCACTACACTAACATCCCAACCAGGCCTAATACAAGCAAGGCAGTCCCTAATCAAAGGCCTCAACGGCATATTATTGGGGCAGCAATGAAAAAACTCCACTAGTTGTACCGAATCTGAGCATATAACCACATGACTCCATCAGTTATCTTTTGCAAACTTAATACCAAACCACAACGCCATAGCCTCAGCATGAAGGGCACTTCTTTTCCCTAAGGTAGTTGTGAACCCTGCAATCCACGCACCCATATGGTCTCTACAAACACCCTCCGCGGCGGCGTTCCCTGCAGAAACATTATACACACCATCAATATTAATTTTTACAAAACCAGAATCAGAGGGCCACCAATTGCCCCGTCCCTCCAGACGTCTTCCTGAAGGTAAGCGATTTAGGTTTGGAGAGATCTCCTTCTCCGCGCTCCAGGCCCTACTGTTAACCAAACAAGCATCAACAATATGTTTAAAGGGAAGAAACATTATGTGCTCGTTATCAAACACCTTGCTATTACGCGATTTCCACATAGCATGACATACAATAGAGAATATTGCACCCCCGTTACCTTCGAAGAGGAGCCTCTCAGAATCAGAGATATAACGTTTCAGCCAGTCCCCGTCCATAGAGTAAAAAACAAAATGGGAATTGGAAGGGATTAACCTGTTCCAAATTTTCTTAGCCACAGGACAGTCCCTAAGGACATGGGAGATTGATTCCTCAATCCCGCAGAAATGGCACGAATTATCCAGGGTGAATCCCAGCACAGCTCGTCTAGAGTTAGTCATGAGCTTTCCATGACTAACCCTCCACATAAAGAGTCGAATTCGTTCCTGAACAGGGAGATGCCATATCAGACTGAAAACATTACCTAGAACCCCAGAAGATGCAGAAACATTTGATACGTTAGGCAACAGATTAGCAGAAAAAAATCTATAAGCAGATTTGATACTATATACACCATTCGATTCTAGATACCAGTGAACAAAGTCATTCTCACCAGAAGGGAAAACAACAAAACTATCTATTTCATTAATAACATGCGCGGGTAATAAATGTTTGAACCGTTCCCACAACCAACTGGACTCCTCGGACCAATAATCAGCCACAGACAATTCCAGAAACTGGTGCGGGATGTCACTTATCGCCTGCGCCAACAAAAACTGATTAGAAACCCGTAGATCAGTCAAGAACTTCACTATCCTACCATTACTAACCGTTCATCGAAGGCCCTTCTGCACAAAATCAACACATTTTTGAATATTTTTCCAGTTCGAAAAAACCCTTGAACCAGTTAATTTAGGATATTTTTGCAAAAGAACTTCTTTGCACATAGATCGATAATTACTCGCCAGATTCCATACTACCTTGCCGAAACAGGCAAGGTTCATAGTTTTCGCCTTTTTTAATCCAAGGCCCCCTTCATCTTTGGGTTTACACAAGACATCCTAGCAGATATCATGCAATTACCTATTCCCCGACTCATTGCCCCAGTCAAAATCCCTACATAATTTATCAATTTTATCACATATCCTTGAAGGAAGAATTTGAGACTTCATAGTATATAGAGGAACAGACATAATGCAACTTTTTAAAAGGCACAGACGTCCCACCATGGATAACATTTTACACTTCCAGCCAGCAAGTTTATCTCTAATTTTAGAAACAATTAAGTCATGATTCAGTTCTCTAGACTTACCATGTTTTAGAAAAACACCCAAGTACTTCCCAAAAGTGCTAGCAATGGACATACCAGATTCCAAACTGATAATCCTAGCCCTTTCTTTGCTAACATTTTTAGACAACAAAACAGAAGACTTTTCCAAGCTAACCACTTGACCCGAGGCATCACAAAAATCAAATAAACATTCGCGCATTACCCGAACTTGATTAGGAGAAGCAGTGCCAAACAAGACAATATCATCAGTAAAGAAACAATGTGAAATAGATATTCCTCTCCTGCCCAAAGAAATAGGTTTCCACTCATTCCTATCGACACAATTCTTAATAAGGTGAGACAACCGCTCCAAACACATCACAAAAATAAATAGAGATAGGGGATCCCCTTGCCTAACACCTCTCTTAGCAGGAAAAGATTGGGACAAATTACCATTTCAGTTGATTTGAAACGAGGCAGATGATAAACAATTCATAATAAGACATATTAGACTATCAGGAATGCCATCACATCGAAGAGTACCATTAACAAACTCCCAAGACAGCCTATCGTAGGCTTTATAGCAAGATCAATATTCATAATCATGCAGCCCTCCTTGCTCTTAGTATGCTGCATATAATGAATAACTTCTTGAACAAGAATAATATTCTCAAATATATTCCTACCTGGTACAAAGCTACTCTGACAATCAGATACCCATTTAGGCATGTAAGGCTTGAGCTGATTGGCAATAACCTTAGCAAGAATTTTATAATGAACTTGACAAAGAGAAATAGGTCTAAAATGATTCAATGTTATAGGTTGATTATTCTTTGGAATAAGAGTAATGATAGTCTGGTTAATGCTAGCATCCAGATTTCGGGTAGTGAAGCAATTCTAAACAAAACAAAGAACACTAGGGCCAACTAGACCCCCAGAATTTTTGGTAAAATCCTGCTGGAAACCCATCCTTCCCAAGAGCCTTAAAAGCTTTCATACTTTTAATAGCAAAGGAAATCTCTTCACCACCAACTTGTCTCGAAAGATCCTCAAGACTCTCCTGGTTCAACGGTAAAAAATTATGGTCTAAATGACAGCCAGATAGCTCATCCTCATAGCTGAACAACTTTTGGAAATGGTTCACAAAGAGGAGTTTTAATCTATCATCATCACATATCCACTCACCATTATCATCAAGTAACTTAATAATGTGATTCTGCTGCCTTCTTATCTTAGTCTTAGCATGAAATAACTTAGTATTCCTATTACCCAACTTAACCCATTGATCCCTAGATTTTTGTTTCCAAAGCATTTCCTCCCTTAGAAGCCACATGTCCAGCTCTCTAGAAAGTTTCTGCTCTAGACCAATTAGATGAAAATCCCTCCCAGCATCAATTGCTCTTTGGATTCCCCTGAGCCTAGCAACTAGTTTCCTTTTACAACTAATAATATGCCCAAAAACCTCTTTGTTCCACCTATGTAAGTGCCCCCTAAGCATGTCAATAGATACACTCAGGGGCCTATCTCTATCCCAACAAAAACACAGATTGAATAAAACCAGGGTGAGTAAAACCAGGCGACAAGAAACTTGAAAGGTCTATGTGTATGGTCTCTACGACACTATAGATGTAAAATCAAAGAGATAGAACTGTGGTCAGACGTGAAACGAGGCAAAACATTAACCACAACATCTGGGAATATAGAGTTCCATTCAAAATTAGCAACTACTCTATCTAACCTAGCACAATTTATGCCATTAGACCAAGTGAACTGATTCCCACAAGATTTCACCTCAAACAAACTCCTATCATGAAACCAATTCAGAAAGTGCCTATCTACACCAAAGTTCTGAGCAGCAGAGAAGTTTCTATCACCAGGCAATAAGGTAGCATTAAAAACCCCCCTAATACCCAAACCACACTATCCAAGGGTTGCATATCATTAATAAGTTGCCACAATTGATTACGAATCACAGCAGAAGGACGAGCATAGATAGCAGTAAGTAAGAAGCATGAAATACCATCGCACACCTCACAATGAATAAAATGCTCATTAAACCCAATGATCTTAATAATAATTGGATTTTTCCAGAGTAGTTAAATGCCACCGCTGAAACCTTGCGCATCAACTCGGAAAACACCATCAAAGCCTAGCTTATCACAAACCAAATCAGCAGTAGTGCCACTTATCCGCGGCTCAAGAATAACAAAAATATTGGGTTCCACAGAACGTAATAATTCATTCATAGCTCTATGGAAACCAGATTTTAACGCACCCCGTACGTTCCAAAAGATAATATTAGCTAACATTGATAAAACTATAAAGCATGAGCAGTTACGTACCTCCATCCCCAAAATGGGAACTGTTAAGAATAGAGAACTCATTCTTATTAGGAACTTGCACCGAAGGATTCTGGTGTATAGCAGGGGCTGGAGTGCAGTTAAACCCGCTCACACCACCATCACTATTGCCGGTACCAGACCGCCGACCAGTAGATTAATCCCTTTGAACCCCGCCATGCCTCTGACCACCAGTAGATGCTACACTATCAGCAGTTTCTGTCATCTCGATAGTTTGGGGCGCCTCAGGAACCGCTTGTTCTTTCCTGCCCAGCATCGAGAACCTTGAGCCATCCTCAATCTGTCACTTTCCCACTTGCCTGGTGTCCGAAGAAGATTTAATATTCCTCCTTGCTGTGTTTTTCCATTTCGGGACCATTCAGTCCCCATAATCTTCCATGACATGGTTCAGGGAGTCGCCGCTTTGATGCTTGATCGATCTAACACCTTCCTCTTGAACAATCTCACCCTCCCTCTCCCGGAATGGACATTCCTCCTCTTTATGTCCATAGCAACCGCACTTGAAGCAAACGATATGGAGGCCTTCGTACTCAATCTTCATGACTCACCTACGAAAATTGTATTTAGCGAGGAGGGGTTTTGTGAGGTCGACTTCAATCGCAACCCTAGCTAGCCACGATTTGCCAAAGGAGGTTGTTGGCAGATCGACCCTCTTGACTTTTCCTACCTTTGAGCCAACTAGTCCAAGGAATTCTTCGTTGTAATATTCGCTAGGCAAATCCGGAAAGCGAACTAGGACTTCGAGCGTAGATAAAGCTTCTGTATTAGGGTTGAAATTTGGTCTCCACTCCCTAATTGATAAGTAGTGATCCAAGTAGAGTTGTCAATTTTAGGGCACCTCAACCCGAAACCGATCCGAACCCGAAACGGGTTGTGTTATGTAAACCCGAAACCGACCTGATGACCCGAAATTGACCCGCCATCCGAAATCGACACAAAATTGATCCAAAATCAACCCGAAATTGACCCGAAATCAACCAAAAATCAACCCAATATTAAAAATATTGTACTATCAATACAAATTCTACAAAATTCACCAAGACAATATAGCATAACATATTATACCATTAAACATAAATGGTAACATGAGTGATATATTTAGGGTTATATCACATAACTATAAGAATATATATTTTCTTTTTCTTTTTCAAAAATGTTTTCGGGTTGCGGGTTGAAATCTGGTTGGCAGCTCAAACCCAAAACCAACCCGGGTTTTTAGCAACCCAACCCGAACCCGACCCGAAAATGTTTTTAGGTTGAAAATTGTAACCCAAACCCGCGTTTTAGCGTGTCAGTTTCAGGTCGGATTTCAGGTTCGTGTCAAGATTAACAGCCCTAGATCCAAGATTGGTCACGGGCCTTCGGTGAGTACGAACTGACGATCTTCCAAGTTGCTGAAAGTGACCTTGAAAAACCCATTGAAGAGATCGTCCAGCGCGAAATCACCATGGAGTTTCCACCTATTCTTCAATCTGTCCCTTAAAATGTGCATTGGGATCGATTTCCCCAATAATTTGACTATCAAAGCATTAAGCCATGGGGATCGAAACTTGAATTTCTGCTCCCTAGTCAGACAGATCGAGGGACACTTAGGGTCGTCTTCCTCCATCAATTCGTCTTCATCGTCTGAAATGTCGTTCAACAGCGCATTCGACACTTCCAGACCCAATTCAGTAGCTTCACTCGTCATGATTTTCTTGAACGAAGGATTCTGACCACCACCCAAATCTTGGGTCTCGCTCCCTAGAGCTGCACCAAATTTGCCATCATTGCGCTGTTTTTTGACAGCCTGAAACGCTTCTTCCATCTTTTCCATATCCCACCAGTCGTAGAACCACAATACGAACAGGGAACCACTCCACCGGAATAAAGTAAACACAAAACCAAACAGAAGAGAGACACGAAAGGTGTCTTCAATAAGGAGTTCAGAAAACGAAACAAATCAGGAATTCAAGAAGGGGAGAGGGACGCAACTCTCATCGTCTTCGCCTTACTCAAACGAGTTACAACTCTTCATGTTAGTTATTTTTGTTTGTCAAAATAACATTATGACTTTCGATGGAGAAGAAAGTCTAACTCAAACCTAACCCCACTTATGATTGGTCAAGGTTAAGATTATAGATTCGTTTATTGTTTATGTAAGGGGTGGATGAACCCATTTAATATCAACATGTTTTAGAGTCCACCCAATTGATTTAGAATTAAGTTCAAGTTTAGAACTTTTTATTAAATGGTTTAAATTGACGTATTAGTTTCCAATGGCAATCTCGAAATTGTGACAAGTTCTGACTCAGTTGTGAGACAAAGAATTAGGCATCAGTATGTGAATAGTATTCTCACATAAACAAATGAACATTTAACAATCACTATTCTCACATAAACACATTAACATTCAACAATCACTTATAAAATCAGATTAATATTCAACAATCAAAGTCAATAACCCTCTCAAATAAGACCCCACAAAACCATGATGAGTTATATATTATAGGCTTTGAGATTGACCATGGGGAATCACCTTGTTCTCTTCTTTGATCGCTCAGCAGCATTTTGACCCTAGAATGCATTCTTTTTCCACAACTACACACACTCGGAAACAACTGAACACCACAACTGCCCCTTTTTCATTTTTTTTTTTGTTTTTTTAATCCACAATTAATCTCTAAAAGTTTCATAATTGGTTATGAATCAGAACTCGAAATTAAAATGTCCCTAAAATGTTTTGAAATTCATAATGTACCATACTCCGTGAAATGACTTGAATAGTTATTTTTTTCCTCTTAACATTATAGATCATATTCATAATATGTCATTTTCTGATAATATTTATGAAATTTTTCAAAAAGAAATTTAACATACCAAAAAAAGTATAAATAATAACAATGAATATTTAAAAAGTAATTCATTATAAAAATAATTAAAATATATAAAAATGAAACAAAATTAAAAATTTATTAATATTAAACATACACAATGCTTCAAACAAATTCTCATGATACAACTAAAAACTTTACTAATTCATAAATTACCATGATATTTTAAATAGTTTTTTCGATACCACAAAAAGTTTTTAAAATTCACTAGATGCAACAATTGGACTTGTAAAAGACTAAAATACCCTTATGTATTTAACAAACGTTGATTTAGTTCACAATATACCTAATAACGTTTTTAATTCACAAAATACCACACAAATTAATAATTATTAACAAATAATTTTCTTTATAATATAAAACTTAAATTAGTAGTTATATTAATTAGAATTTGTAAAAACATATATAGAAATATACACACATATTTAAAAGTTACAAGTTTACTCCGATTATTATTTAGAAACATACGAAATTATAAAATACAATATATTATTTATAAGATACAAATTAAATTAAACTACTATATTAATATTGTCAGGAATTTTGAAACTTTCATGATCTTTTCACTCTTTAAAACTATGATCAATTTACAATAAAAAGCCTTAACGAAAAAACCAAAGAAAATTTAATTTCAAATTTTGAATAATAATGCAATTTATATATTTTATAAAAATTTAAGACATCAAATTATTTATCATACTTTTTTAATAATCTTGTTTGTTTTCAATTGAAAAATACAAAAATACAAAAATAATATCATATTGTTTAGAGTTACATATATTGGATATATAAAATGTTTAATCTCTTTGTTTCCTCATTTTGGGTTTTTTATTGTAAATTGATCAAAGCATTGAGTGTAAGAATAAAAGATAATGAAAAAATAAAAATTCCCATTAGTATTTTTTTATATTTATTGGATAAAATTTATGAAATTATTCATATGTAAATTTTTTATTATTTTTTTATAATTTTAGTCAATTCATCAACTAATTTAGATTTTTTTTTCTTAATTTGTGTGATATTTTATGATTTTAAAATATTCATATGGTATATTGTCAAGAAAACTAATGTTTTTAAGAAGTAGTGGTGTTTTGGTCTTTCATATTTCTAGGTGTGGTATTTGGTGGATTTTAACAAAAATTGTGGTATCGCAAAAACTTTTTTCTAAATCGTGGTAATTTGTGACTTACCAAAATTTGTAGTGGTATCTTATTTTTTATTAAAATATTTATAGATATGGTTAGATAATAATTTAATATTATTATATTAAGTATATGTGTGTCAGTTTATAAACAAAACTAATCTAATATAAGATAAAGTTATACATAATTTTAATATTTAATAATTTTTAATTTTATTTTATATATTTTTATTTTTTAAAAATTATTTTTGAAAAATATTTATATTTTGTAGTTTTAATTTTTTTGAAAATTTTTGTAAAATGCCCCAGTTACAAAAAATGACATATGCGGGGATAAAATAATTATTATTTGAATTTATTTCACAGTATAATGTGAATTAAAAATTTTTGAGAATGATATTTAAAATCAGATTATATAGAAATTATAAAAAAAAATTGGAACATATTGGCTTCGTTCGGTTGTGGTCTATTTATGTCTGTTTTGTGGCATTTGTGTATTTGGCAGTTTTGGCAAAGATGCCAATACTACCCTTTGACTGTTCGGTTGAGGCAGTTTCTAGGTTTTGTTTGAGCTGCGCATATTTCGACGCTGAAAGTTGTTCGCGCCGCTCATCTTCTTCCTCCGTTGTTCTCTGTTCTCCCTTGTCGACCTCCGTTGTTCGCGCCGGCTCACCGCACACAGGTAAGTGAAGCGTTGTGCACTTCGTTTCTTCCCCTTCTCCTTTATCTTCACTCCGACACTCACCGGTGGTTCAATGGCTTCACCGGGTCTTCTCTGACTGAGTTCTTTATCTCCCTGAATCTTCTTCGACATCTTCGTCGCTTTCTATTTGGGTCCTGCCTTTCGAGCTTGGTAAGTTGCCCTGCTTCCGATTTGCTCCTGATTTGAGAATTAAGGGAAAAAAAGGGTTGACACCCTTACACCCGGTTTGCATTTGTGTGCTGCTTCGGGTGTCTTTTGTTTTCTGATCTGCCTCACTTGCTTGGTTTGATTAGTTTATCTGGTTGGTTCATGCGCCGCCCCCTCTACTCCTTCTCTCGCTTCGGTCGTACCATCTACTTCTCCAAGGTACACGCCTCACCATTTACAGTATTTAATCTCTATGCATGTGTTTGAACATGCATGCTCTGCTGCGGATTCGAATCTGGCATGTGAAATGTTTCTGGAATTGTGGTTATTTGGTTTGAAATCGATTGGAGCATTACTTCTGGAATGTTGGTGGAATTGTGGTTATTTCGGTTGAATCTGTTGGGCATTTATTCTTGAATTGTTTCTGGAATTGTGGTTGTTTCGGTTGAAATCTGTTGGGCATTTATTCTTGAATTGTTTCTGGAATTGTGGTTGTTTCGGTGGGAATCTGTTGGGCTTTTCTTCTGGAATTGTTTCTGGAATTATGGTTATTTGGGTTGAAATCGGTTGGAGAATTGTTGTGCCATTCCTTGGTTATCTGGTTATTTCGGTTGAAATCTGTTGAGCTTTTCTTCTGGAATTGTTTCTGGAATTGTGGTTATTTGGGTAGAAATTGGGTTGGAGAATTGTTGTGGCATTCCATGCTTATCTGGTGGTATTGGTGGTTTAGTTACGGCATCTGTTTTTGAAAATTCAATTGTTGTTCCTATTTGGTTAGCTTCGTCCTAATTAGATGGTGGTGATCAGGAACTGAAAATGAAATACCCCGGATCTAGGAATGGCGATTAAATTACTCTAATATGATTATAAAAGGCCTAATGGTGCCTAAAGAGTATTGGTAAAAGAATAAAACCAAAAGAAAAGAGAAAACGCTTGAAAGCGAAAAAAACGCTAAATGCGCGTTAAATGAGTATAAGAGATTATGATCTCGAGAGGGTCCGAGATGGATTCCTAAGGCTTAGCTAGGCCTAATAAGTGTACGGGAATGATTCCCGAAGAAAACGGATCCAAATAATGGATTAAAACGCTAACGGAGTTTTTAAAGCACGTTTCTCGAGAAAACCCGAAAACGCGACTTTAAGTGGTCAAACGGACCCGTAAAAATTATAGTTGAATAAATAATATAACAAGTATTAATGGAAGCTTAATAGCCATTAAAATTAATTATGAGAAAATCCGAAAAAACGGGCCCGGTAGTGAATAGTGCCAAACCGGGTTAAATAACGAGCGTTTTCTGTAAGAAAACGAAAAAACGCTTTAGCTTTCTATTATGTGGGGCCGGTTTTAATTAGACTAGTCAGCCCACACTATAAGCTAATTAACAAGAAAAAAAAAAGAATAGTTGAAAAGTCAAAAGAGGAATAGATGAAAAGGTACTTAATTACCTTTTCTTTCTTCTCTTTCCTCATTTCTTTCCTTCTCATTTGAACTCCCTCTCTCTCCACCAGTACTCCCCTCCTCCTTCCTTGCTTGAACGATTTCAAGCTGCAACAAAAGGCTCCAATGGCAACTCCACTTCCACCTCATGCCCAAGTCTCATCTAAGCTCCAAATTCGAAATAAATTATATATTTGAACTCTCTCCTTAAGCCCTACCATCCTATCTTTTCGGAATTCAAATGGAGGAGTTTCATTTTCATGGTTTTGGGCATTTGAAGAGTAAACCACATCTTTTGGAGCTTGGAGTCTCCTTGTTGGTTTAGGTAAGAAAAACCCAAAAACTCCATCATTCTTTATTCTTTGGTGGCCGGTTTGTAACTCCCCAATTTCCCTTGTTTTCCTTTCCTTGAATGAGCCACGTTCAAGCTTCAAAAAGCTCATGGGGAGTCATTCTTTGATTCATGACCAAAAGGCCATCCTAAAGTTTCAAGGTAACTCATTTTGTGCTATAAGCACTTTCCTTGCCCTAGCTCAATTAATAAGCTTAAGTGTAATGAATTGTGTCTAAACCCCCATTCGGTGTTGACTTGGAGGTTGACAAGGTATGACCAATTTGACCGAAAATCAGAGAGGAGAAAGAAGGAGAGCAAAGGAGGAATATGTGAGAATTTAAGGTAAGAAATTATCTTAGTGTTCCTATATGCATTAGGATTTGGGAAGGGTTAATAAAATATGAACCCCATTTGATGTGGGAAGATGTGCTTGTATAGAAATGAACAAGTGGGAAAACATTTGTGAAACTCAGTGTTTGTCTACGAGCTATGTACTTTATGAATTAAGCATTGTGTTGTATTGGTGGAATTGATGAGTGTTGGTGAATTTCTATGTGCTGGTAGAACCCATGATGGTTTGGCTAGTTTAGGATGAATAATGTGATGAGAAGAGTTTTGGGCAATGCTAGAGAAGTAGCCAAGTTATGGCAAAATTTGTGTAGAAATCCAAGTGAATTAAGTGTTGGTTTGGGTGGTGAATAGCCTAGGTGTGGCTAGGTATGTATGAAGATTGATTGGAGTTAGAAAACCACTTGGGGATGCTTGTGATAATATAGAAGATTGGTGCAAATCTGTAGCAAAAGAGGTGGTGTGAGTGCCTTAGGAGTTTTAGAAAACAGAGAAGATATTAGGTTTTAAGAGTGAGTCTTGGAAGTTTGTGGTTGGTCAAATTAAGGAGTTTTTGGATGTCATTAATGTGTTTGAAGTGCCCAATGAGGTTAGAACATATTAGGATAATGAGGAAAGGTTTGGAGTTGAAAGAACAAATTAAGAGAAAAATCTGTAGTGGACCGACCCAGGGGTCCGACCGTTCTGGGTCGGTCGGACCACGGTTAAGCCAGCCGAATTCGGCAATGGACCGACCCAGAGAGTTTTGGGTCGGTCGGCTTAGCTTTGGGTCGGTCGGGCAAAAATTTAACGAAGGAAAACGTTTCGGCAATGGACCGACCCATAAGGATGGGTTCGTCGTGGGTCGGTCTAAGGTTGATTTCTGAACCAGAAAGTTACTGGGACGGACCGACCCAGGGGTTGGGTCGGTCGGGGTCGGTCGACCCTTAACAAAAAAAAAAAAAAAAGAGATTTTAATTTCTAAGATGTTAATTGGTATTAAGGTGTGCCATTAATAGGGTAGTGATGATTGGGACCCTAAGACTTAAGTAATTAAGTTAAGATTAAGTATAAACCTTAATGCTTAGAGTTGATTATAAGGTTGTAAATGATGGGGGTTTGAATGCTAATGATGTTATAAGATGTTAAGGCCTTGTTTGGTGACATGTAAAGGCCTAAGAAGTGTAAGAAAGTATTAGAAGAGAGTGAAAATGAGAACTCAAATTAACAAGTGTAAAACCGAGATAACGGATAAACGGGGTTAAGTACGGGAGTTATTAGTTTTACATACGTAATGCTTTGATGTAATAAACATTTGAATGTTATCAGTGGATCGTGTGTGAACCAAGCATGGTGAGATGACACGGTAAAAGTAAAAACCCCGGTGAAAGGTATGATTTTCTCATGCCCCGTATGCTAACCGAGTTACTCTGATTTGTGTGTTTGTGTGCCGGCTTAATCAAGACTAAAGCATGAAAATGATCCCTGTTTGATTATGAATGTCTTGTTGTATGTTGAATGAACTAACATACTTGTATGCCGGTGTGGTCTAACATAGTGTAAAGACCGCTCATAGTGAGTAACGATCGGCTAGAGATCCGTAGAACGGAACGAGGCGTATGATAACGAAAATATGCAACACACAAGCTATCGATTAAAGTATAACGATAACGCAAACATATGAACTCCCTAAAATGCGAGGAGATGTACGGGTTGAGTATACCCGATAACGGTTATTAGGAACCTTATTGAAACAATCCACGAAATAATATGAGTGGAGAGATAAATGACCTCCATCGAGAGATTGAAGTTAGTCCAACAATGTAAACATAAGAAAGGTAAAAGAGACCTAAGGGACTATGTGACTCCCTTGAGATACGGTCGACCTCCTATAAGAGGTTTACCCGGTATAGAATATAACCGAAAGTATGCGTATATGTATTGTAAAGGTAACTCTTAAAAACCTAAGATTAACCAACTTGAGTAATGTTCCCTAAGTCATTAGAAACATCGAGAATGATGCTTCTAGACTAATATACATGATATAGTTATAACTCCAGAGAGGAGTATATGGGAATGTGAGTAGTCCGAGAGTAGTCGGATCTAAGTAAAAGAGATAGGAACTAAGAGAGAGTTCCGTGAGCTAGTTGAACCTTCCCACCATGCTAGACCCAGAGTAGGGTCGAAACCGGGGAAGTAAGACTATGCTAGAGAGCCATGAGTTTTGGCTTAAGTATGTAAGAGAGTAACAAGCGTGATGTAGGACCTGTAGTGTCTCGAGAATCTACAAGAGCTTGAGTATGAATAACCCAAGGTGCGGGTGAGATAATGAGTATAAATAACCCGAGAGAAAGGGGTGAGTATATGAATGTGTAACCCGAGAGAATGGGTAAGTGTAAGAATGGGTTAGCCAAGAGAATGGGTGTGTATACGAATAAGTAACCCGAGAGCGGGTGAGGCATCGAATAAGTAAACAAGGCATAGTGAGGAACAACTCTCAATGCCTAAGAGTACCAGTTACCACTAACCAACATTGTTATGTTAGTTAGGAATCGTGTTCCGTGATTGGATGTAGTTCCTTGTGTGATAATACTAATATGTATTGCCATGATGCTGTTGTTTGATAAAATGAACTCCATGTATATCCGACCCAAATAGTCGGCGTACGCGGTTAGCACGCGGTATAGCGAATTTCATGCGCAGCGAAAGCTGACCCCTAGGGGGAACGTTTTTAGTGTGCAGGTACTTGAAAGCTGGCCACCGTTCGAGAGAGAGTAGGACGGGGACTGCTGTGAGCATGGGTAGTTAGATTGTTTACTTATGCATTTGAATGAGGTGTAAGTCAGAGTATGTTAGCGGCAACCGTATATTGTAGACTCGGTTTAGTAAGAAGTGAAATGATTATGGTGTTTGTATGAAGTACCGGTTGTTCCAGTCCTCAGACCGTTACTGTTTGTGAGTCAGGCCTGGTTAGCCACGAGGGTGGCTAACGGCGTTGTATCACCCTCTGTTGTATTTGAATTCCGCTGCGAGCTTAATGGTAAATTGTAGCAGTCTAAGAGTTAATGATGAGATTACAGTTGGGGTGTTACAAAAATCATGTTGACATTAATAAAATTGCCCACAAAATTGCGGACAAGTGTACACACCCGTCATTTGTCTTAAACTGGAACTCATGCTTATAACGGCCGCCCCACATTAGGATGTACCCGAAACACCTTGGCCCGATTCCGAAAAATTTGATTCGAACAGATACTAATTTTGGGTCGTTCTATTGTGGCAGATGCGATAGTTATAAGTACAGTTGTTCCTTTAGTTGGCAATTGGGTGTTGAGTGTCTACACTTGTCTGCTCAGCGATGATGAGGGCAAACAAACTCTGAGCTGAATAGTCCCGAATAATAAATCGAAGCGATGACGAGGACAACATTACTCTGAGCTTAATTGGTAGAACAACATTATTCGTGATCAGTTGATGGTCGGTGACGTGATGAAGCAAACAAATGGCATCGAGAGTACTCCACCAATCTGCAGAGAAGACGGAACAATGATGGAGCGGCGGCAGATGGCTATCAATTAGGATGTTAGGGGATATTAGTAGCACGAGTTTTTGAATTGTTGTACATTTTCAAACTAAGTAAATGTACAGTTCATTGTTATAACATTGTATTAATTCAATTGTGTTTTACAATTCAGAATAAATTTCTAAAAGCATAGTTCAACACATGTTAATATTAAAATTGTCCAACAACAATGACAACACATTGGTACTTGATACTAATTTGAAATGCAATTTTATCTACTTATAGCTGGCCACTGAACACGCAAAAAACATCTAAGGGAAAGAAGGGAAAGGAAATAGATGGGGGTGAAAGTAGTCGTACCAATGTCACGTGGGAGATGATCAAACAACTTGCCTGATTAGACTAATGGGTCGACACTATGCACAATCTCTTGGACGAAATGGAGAGGTAGTAAGCAGAAACCGTTAAATGGACAAATGTTTTGAACGAATTCAATGCCATCTTCAAGACGGAATACACTTATGCCAATTTCAAGTCCAAAAGGGAAGTAATTAGACATCATTGGGTGGATTGGAAAGGCTGAAGGGTTCAGGCACTACGGGCATTGGGTGGTCTTATAGCAAGCGTACATTGATGCCCCCGATGAGTGGTGGGACGCTAAAATAGCGGTACACCAATTCATTAGTTCACATTCTAAAGTGTTTTATTTCATTTGAACATGACTAATTGTTTTTATATCGTAGGAGATAGATCGTTCTTGCGCTTCAGGACCAGGCTTCAGCCCTGAAAGAAGAGGACTACCTCCAGCTAGTATACGGTGACTGTGACACGAAGGGAAAGAAAAGTTCAGCATGGGCACTCCTATCCGACATCAGACGTCGCGACTGAAGGAGAACTCGGTTATCGGCCTTCGTTCCCCGACTACACCGCCGGAGCGAGTCCTTCATCAACAACATGGGGCGATCAACTTGGACGATGATTTCATCCCCATTCCAGCTTTACGATAGCACACAGACTCCGACACCTTACTTCTACCCCTACCGGGCCAGCTGTGTCCTCTTCTAGGAAAAGGTCCTCTGAGTCTGATGATTCTTCCGGATGTAAGAAGCAGAAGAGGGTAGGAAGAAGGACCGACATGGCGATACAGTTGGACAGATTGCAGAGCGCGGTAATGCTACACAATCTGCGCTAAACAGATCAAATCAGTGTTGGAGGCGTTACACAGCAAGCTATCAGTGTTCAAACAATCAGTGGACCGATATGAAGCCGTTAAAGCTCTGCACAGTATACCAGAGGGTGAGGGATGACGATGAGTTGCTTGCAGATGCTGCAGTGGCCCTGGAGTTCCGAGTCGTAGGGCCATGTTCAAGGGGATGATGGAAGAGGGAGGAAAAAAATCTGCCCTAGCATACATCAACTCCCTTGTGCGGAGTCAGCGCTCTTCTAGGTCTTAGTTTGTTTTTTTTATTCTTCGGAGGATGTACTCTGTGTATTTTGTAGAACTATATCGGCTTGTATTAACTGTACTCTCGTGTGGATGTTGGACTTTGTTTTTCCTAGAATAGAATTTGCTTGTAGTACACTAGTATTTTTTTTCGCACAATGCGCATCATTTGGGACGTTTATTATATAAACTACATGTGTGTGTAGTTTATGCGCATAACTGTTTATCTTGATTGTTTTAACATTCTTAATGAATTTGATTATGCATTATTATTGTTTGATTCATGTCATAGTAAATTATCGAAATTCTTTTAACAGAGATCATGGCTGACGAAGATTTCGTTACACGTATATTGAACGATCCACAATTTTTGCAATTTGTAACCGCGATGAGAGGTATTCACCAAAGGCAGTCAACTGATTGATGACACCACCTTAACACTTGCATCACACCGACACAACTTCCCCTACCTATTCCCATGCATGACAATGAATTCACCGGGGAAATGTGGGTTAATGCTCTACTTAGGAGCATCCAAAAAGGATTCACATGCCTTAAGGATGGATAAGGATCGTTCCTCGTTTTTGCGAGATGATGGAGTAAAGTATGGGCTGAAGCGCACACAACACGTCAGCATTCAAGTTGACATAGCACTGTCTTGTACATACTAGCACAAAACATCGAACCGAGAAGCTTGTGAGAGATTCAGCCTGAGTCCAGAGACTGTTAGCCACCACTTCAAGAGGGTATTGGCTTGTGTGGGCATTCGGACACGACTACGTGAAGCCTAATACTGACGAATGGGCTACAATTCATCAAAGCTGCTGGGGACCCCTCGTTCGACCCGTACTTTAAGGTATCGGATAATCACCTCATGAGACTATGTGCGTTTCATCAAATTGGTAATTATCTGTTATATTTCAACCAACATAATTGGCAGGATGCCATTGGAGCGTTGGATGGTACCCAC